>VUJU01005925.1:0-12026 GCA_009835225.1 Aphis craccivora
TATTTTAAAAATATTATCAATTATGATTATATGGTATATACATAATTTTATTATACTAGAAATATTTTTTTTTATAGACTCCAAGAACTTCTGGTGAATGGCAAAAGATCGCTGACGTATATGAAAAAAAATGGAATTTTCCTAATTGTATTGGTGCCCTAGATGGGAAGCATGTTGTCATACTTTCTCCTATTAATAGTGGTAGTGATTATATTAATTATAAAGGTACATTCAGTATCGTTCTAATAGTCTTGTGTGATGCTGACTATAATATAACTTACATTGTCAAAGAAATTAAAAAACGGAACGTTGAATTTACCCACACCAAGATGTTTGCCTCAAAAACTTAAGCCTGTTCCATAAGTTATTGTACCTGATAATGCATTCCCATTAAAGGAAAATCTGTTAGTCCCTTATAGTAAAAACCATGATAGTGGATCATTTCAAAGAATTTTTCATTATAGGTTATCTAGAGCTCGTAGAACTGTTGAGAATGTGTTCGGAATTATTTGTGCAGTTTTTCATATTCTAAGAAAACCCATTTTACTAAATCCCAATAAAACTCGACTAGTCACCAAATGCTGTGTTTTTAAGAAGAAGCAAAGAATCAAAAAAATATGTACACACTACCGGGAACATTTGACATGGAACAGAATGGTCAAATATTTAATGGATCATGGAATAATGAATGTGAAGGGCAGACATCATTACTATCGATGGAAAAAAGAGGTAGAAAAACATCTATAACGGTAAAAGACATTCGACAAGAATTTGCAGAATACTTTATGACAACTGGAAAATTAGAGTGGCAAGATAATTATCAGTCATGTCTATAATTTGTAAATAATGAATACTTTACTTGTATTATATGTTTTTTAATATATATTCTGTAGTTAAATCAAAACAAATATATTAATACATTCACTACTTACCACGTTTTTTACCCATACAATGTCTTAAATCTGTTAATATAATAATGACATATTATTTTTTTATATTAATGATTTTTTGAACTTTTGAAGAATGATGCTTAAACTTATGCAGTTTTACCTATTGTTCAATATAGACATAGATATCTTCTAAAAAAAATTGATAACTATTTAAAAATATAAATATTTTAGATTCTGAGTAGAACGATAATAATACCATAGATATGTATATAATATGTCTTATACGTAGAATGACATACTGTCTCCGCTCAGAATCGTTTTTTTTATATAATCATATTATATCATTGAATTCAATATTAATACTATCCATTATACAGTGATCCACTTGTAACCTACTGTACAGCAGAGCAGTTTTTTTTAAATTCAGATTCATTAGTAATTTACAAAAATGATTATTAATACAAAAACCATGGTTTTTACTATAGTAAGTTATATTAATTTTTGTAAATAACCGTTGAAACTGAATGCAAAAAATGTTAATATTTTTAATTTTTAAATAGTTATCAATTTTCTTTATAAGAGATATATATTGAACAATAGGTAATATTACGTACATTTCATTACTATCATCATTCTCTAAAATTTAAAAAACCATTAACACACTTAATAATATTTTGACAACATAATATAACAAGTAGGTACATAAAAAAAAAAATTATCTGTTTAGGACAATATTAAGAAAAGTAATAACTGTACAAAACTAATTTTTTTTATCGTTTAAAGTGAGACAGATTTATAATTTGAGCCACAGAATAATTAACAATTATTACACTTACCATTTGTTAACAACTAACAATCAACAACAAAACTTAATTAATATAATCAACTTTATAAACGAACGAAACGAAAAACGACTACACGAGCGCCCGGTAGAGCACTCGGAGCGTAACTAACTTAATTACAAAAAAAGATGGAACCCACTAATGAGTCTCTAGTCAGACAACAGTTTTGCCAACATAGTAGTTATCATTCGGCCTTTCCTGACAATTCTTTTAGCCCTCAACAGGTGAGCTTTTAAACAAAATGGGCTAAACAAAAAAAAAATAATAATAATAAAGATATTATGAATACAAACAAAAACCTTCAAAGACCTAACAAAGACCCTTCTAACAACAACATTCCCAGGGTAAGTAAACATCAATAAAAAAAAATTATATAAAAAATACTAATAAATTATGCAAGTCTTAACTCTCATAATAATAATTATTTTTCAAGAGTAAGTATACAACATCAATATAAAGAAAAATTATATAAAAATACAATTAATTTATACAAGTCTTAACTCTCATAATAATAATAATTCCCAAGAGTAAGTATACAACATTAATATAAAGAAAAATTATATAAAAAATACAATTAAATTATGCAACTATTTGCGTTAATTTACATAGTCTTTGAACCTCACAGGTTTTTGCCTAATCCGAGTGGATCTTGATCGGACTGCTGTAGGAATATCATTGGAACCTTCTGTCTCACCTTCTGTCTCCTTCAGCATCCACCAAACGTCAAGACTTCAACTGAGACACATGAGCAGTGGTAGCAAAGTGACTCTTTTTCTTAGTGCCCAGCTCCACTACTCTATAGACATTTCCAGGTAATACTTCATGGACCACTAAGGGTCCTCTGTACCGATCCTGTAATTTTGTGGACTCTCCAGTACAACTATGGGTACTTTTTATCACCACAACTTCTCCCACAGTATAGTTAGTGTTGTCGTGTCTTTTTGAATCATACCTCTTCTGCATATCATCATTAGACTTCTCCATCAAGGGTAACACTTCTCGTCTTAAATCCTCAGGGGGCAACCATTCATTGACGGTGGTAGACAATTCTCTTAGAGCTCCCTTTTTAAAACGTGATCTATAACCATGGAGCATCTCAAACGGTGTCTAGCAGATACTTTAGTCTCACTATTGTTGAGAATCCTTTGCACCTCCGTCAGTGACTCGTCCCAAGCGTTGGGTTGAATATTTAGAGTCATCAAAGTGGACATGACCACACAATGAGTCCTCTTAACCTGACCGTTCGCTTGAGGATGTCTGGACGACGTTAACACTAACTGGATTCCTTGTTCAACACAAAAACGTTCAAAGGCTCCAGAAGTGTAGCAGCTACCGCAGTCTGTTACCAAACGACCAGGCAATCCAAAACCACCTACAAAACTTTTCATGCACTCAATCAATTCATCAGCTGTAGTACTTTTTACGGCAAAGAGCGGCACATATTTGGTAAGGTTGTCAACCATAACTAAGATATAACGTTTTCCAGCTTTAGTGGTTATAAATGGTCCTACATGGTCTACATGGACCGTCTCGAATAGTCTCTTCCCGATTGGTATGGGGTGAAGATACCCAGGCATCTTGCCTCTCGGTCTCTTGGTTAACAAACATTCAAAACAGACGTTTATGTGCAATCTTACATAACGTCTCATGCCAGAAAACCAAAAATCCTGGACAATATTGGCCACAGTGCGATCCAGAGCTGGATGACCACTTAAATCATGAGCGGTAACAACCAAACCCCTCCGCATGCTCTTGGGCATGACAAACAACAACTTATCTTTAAATCTTCGATAAAGTAGGTTACAAAAAAATGATCATCTTCCTTAGAAGGGGAGGTAGACTGCAAAACAAGCCGCTTAATGTCTTTAACCTCTTCATCAGCTGCTTGACACATGGCGACTCGTTCCATTTTGATTAAGGAGACACATACTGAATACTGGTCAGCCAAGATGTCGTCCAAAACAGCACCATCAGCTTCCACAGAAGCTCTCGACAAGGCATCAACATGAGCCATTCTGGCTCCAGGTCAGTACTTCGAAATCATAGTCCTGTAGTAAATCATGCAAGCGTGCTACCTGTCCGTTGTCCGTTGGTTCCCTTATACTGGTTAAGGTATATCAGCGCTTGGCAATCTGTAAAAACAACAAATTTTAATCCAAGAAGGAACTGTCTAAGTTTATACATAGCCCACACCACATACGACAACTCTAATTTGATCGAGTGGTATCTGTTTTCACCATCGCTAGTTTTTCTGCTGGCGTAATAGACAACTCGCAGTGGATCCCCGGGTAACACGGATTGCAATAGTATTGCGCCTAACCCAGCAGCACTCTTGTCGGCATGTAGCTCCGTGACAGCAGCATCGCGACGGAACATCATCTGCACAGCCTCACTGGTTGGACTCGTACGGAGTTGATTGAACGCCACTAATTGTTCTTCGCCTCAAATAAACGGTTGATCTTTACGTGTCAACCGTGAAAGTGGTTCAGCAACCACTGAATAGTGTTTCACAAATCACCGGAAAAATCCTGTTAGTCCTAGGAACCGTCTAATAGTATGAACATCAGTTGGAATAGGGTACTCATCGATAGCTCGAGTCTTCTCATGACCTGGCCGAATCTCACCAGCTTCCACAACGTACCCTAAAAACTCAATCTTTTCAACCTCAAAGAAACACTTGGAGGGCTTCAAAGTCAACTTCGCATCTTCCAACATTTCCAAAACCGCCTTCAAGTTCAACATCATGTCTGCCCAGTCTTTACCAACAACGATCATATCATTTAAATAATTTCGGACTATCTTACCCTGCAAAGGACTTAACACCTTTTGCATCAGTCGAGTGAATTCAGCTACAGCACCTGATAAACCGATGATGTGATAGGACACTGTAAGCATATCTAACCACATACTACCCACAATGAAATAAAGTCCCTGGACGGCATCGGACACTATTAAAACCTGATGCGCTCCCGGACACACACCATCAACCCAAATTTCTGCATTATACTTACCTATCGTACGAGTAGATGGCACAGTGGTACTGCCAAGACCATACAAAGGCCGTTCAACAACTTTTATAGACAATCCACACCTTATTGCACACTTGTTTTAACTAGTGTAAAATGACTTCCTGTGTCCAGCAGTATGTCAACTCGTCGATCATTCATTAGAGCGACCTTCCAATACGGATGACTTTTAAACTCACGGGGCATCATCGCCACACTCATTTGGGTCCGTTCTGGACAATTTGGACGAATGTGACCACCTACACCACAACCAAAACAAACAGCAGTTTTCCACCTTGTCGGGCAATCCCTTGACAAATGTTCGGTTTTACGGCAGCTCCAACACGTCTGCTCCCATTTCGGCAGTACCTCCTCTTCATGTTTAACGTCAGAATGAGGTTGTGCTCTTGGCCATTGGACTTTGTCTTTCTTCACATCGTCGGTCGATCTAGCACTAGCAGTCATATTCGTAATCACACCCTTCGCGGATGCGCTTCTCGCGTTTGTCAAAAACATTGGTTTAAAACTACTAACAACCTTTTTTCATTTACCATAACTGTTTTTTGCAGCGCATTCATACGTTCCCAACGCAACAAATCTTCCAATAAGTCATCTTCGTCGATGTATGAACGTCCAACCGCATACAGTCCAATTCACGAGAGAGCAACCCCCGCAAAACGTAATCCTTGGATGCGTCAAAATCTAACTTTAAATCACGACACATACGCATCTTCGGTTGAAAATAGTCCATAATTACTTCCTTAGAATTTTGAACACGCGATTTCATTGCATCTGCACGATCTGATACACTAGTCATCCGTATAAACGTTCTGCGAAATCGGCGCTCAAAATATTCCCAGTCATCGAAATTCCGACACGAAAACCAATCCCTAGCCGCACCGTCAACGTATATACGAATATACTGAAGCGTGTAATCGAACGGCCAACCGTTAGTCATAAACATCCCTCGAATTGTCTTCAACCAATCTTCAGCCTGATACGGCGTTTCGTTTCCCTTAATGATACCAATACCTTTATTAATATTCGGCACTACGCGAAATCCAGATACTTCGGATGGTGCAACACTATCCCGCGTCGACGAAGTTCTAGACTGGGCTACGAGTTGTGCGCGTAATGCGGTGACTTCGGCTTGTAATCCGGCCATGTTATCTGCAGCCTCCTGTCGCGATTGCATCAACGCACGTAAATTCGTCACCTCGGCAACGAGCTCCGCATACCTCGGTGCACGGATGTCTTCAACGTTAATCGCCATTTCGAATATATAAACAAAACCCGGCGACGCATACACTATACCGAACGATCAAATATCCCGTTTGTTTACACAACAATATTATCAACATTTAACAGTATCAATTTCGGTTATCACTTACCAAAATTTTCACTTATCAGGATCCGTCACCAAAACTACGGTAATCGATTCTCTCAACTTTTAGGTTATGTCAAACGTACGCAACACTCACGAGATCGTCGGGATCACAAACGATGTTTTCCGAATAATACACACTTTCACGTACTTACTGCGTTCTTCAGATTGTTATCCCACTTCTGAAAAATATATCTAATACTAATATATATGTTAACAACTAACAATCAACAACAAAACTTAATTCATATAATCAACTTTATTAACGAACGAAACGAACAACGACTACATGAGCGTCCGGTAGAGCACTCGGAGCGTAGATGGAACCCACTAACGGGTCTCCAGTCAGACAACAGTTTTGCCAACAAAGTAGTTATCACACTGTATCTTTAGTTTCGTGTGGTGTGTATACATCTTGCATAAATGTATGAATAGCATCAATTGCAAACCACGATGGCTTAAATACATCTTTTCTTCCAGCACCAGAAACTTTCGTTGTTTTTATTTTTCGTCGATATCCTCTTTAACTCTGGATTAAATTGTTAATTTTTTTTTATTTCTTCTTTTAGTTTTTTAAATTGTAAACTTAATTTGTGATACGCATCATTTTTTTATTTTTCGATTTGCGGTCTGTATCTTTTGGATCCCACAAACATCGATAATTTTTAAACTCGTCAATAAACGTGAGGACTAGTTCATCATTCCACTCGGACGCCATGGTGACAACTAATTGACGAACTAAATTTGTAACGAAATTACTTAATTCTAGATTATGATATTTGATAAAACATAAATTTACCTACAAATATCTAATTTTATTTATAATCAAGTGATATAAACTTCTTGTTTACATGAGAAACGCGAAACAACACGAAACAGTACGAAAAATGTTTTCATGTCCTTTGAATTCGTCAATTTTACCGCCTCGTTCGCGAAACACTACGAAACCGTTTTCACGAAAAAATAATTCGTGAAAAAGCAGCTATACTTACACACTATTCACGAAATTCAACGAAAACGTGAAAACATGAAACGCGAAACGCGAAACACACATAGTGTGCAGCGATCTTTAGACTATTTAGATTAGTAACTACTAGTGGCTGCAGTGGTTGGTTGTTACTCGTTACTTGTTAATTCCACTTTTAACACCTTGGTTTAGTATTAACATTGCGCCGATGATAGCCGGTAATATCACGACAAATTACGATTATACGATATTAGACACCACGAGTCGTTCGAAAAATTAACGTCCTACACGGCTACACAACATAATACCTATATATTAATATTATATGTCGTTATCTTATTAGCTGCCGTCGTAGCTATTGTCGGTGCATCGTGAAGTTAAAAATAGTTTATTAGTTGATTATTGTTTTTATTCGTAGACAAGAGTACATACAAAATAATAATTATTTAAAGATTTTGTAAGTAATACAATAAATTGTATAAGTACGAAATATTATACATTACCTACACTATTATAATTTACAGTACCTATTAGTGGTATTACACACCTCAATTTTTAAAGACGTTAACACACAATTTGCACACCCAGAGAAAACGCCACTGAAAATTAGGTTTAATAACCTGTTAACCTTCTGAAAAGATAATTAAAGTTAACACTTTTTATACCATCTAGTATTTTTTTTAATAAAACATATTTTCCTGGCCAGAACTTTTAGAGTATAAATAAATATTTTCAAATCTTAACCCGTTTACATGTATGATTAGATTATACATTATATTTGTCTTACCCGAGTCACTATGGCCTACCACAATAGCTAGTAAAGTATCTGGCAACAGTGGACCATGTCTTGATGGTTTTTTCATTGATTGGGTATCTACGCATGGGCGCAACTAGGGGGGGGGGCTAGGGAGTGCTTAGGACTCCAAAATTTTCTATGTTGGTTTTTTTACAATATTGATACCTAATTGTAAAATTTCTGATTTGATAAAATAATTTACGAATATTAATTAATAAAATTGATAATTTATCAAAATATTTTAAATGGAAAAATCAAATGTGTTTTTGTGTATATTTTATTTTTAAATATTTTTCTATGATTCCCAACAATGCCAACCAATGATCAACGATAGTCATTAATGTTATCGTTAACTTAATATTGTCAGCAGAAAGCAATTATAGGACTCTAGACTATATTAAATCGTCGCCATCACTCCGATCATAAGTGCATTATGAAGGGGTGTGGTGAAGGAGTGTACTATCAGCATAGTATAATACACAAAAATAGGATTAAATGTTATGGATTTAATAATTATATAAATATATACGTCTTGGAAATAATATTGTTTTTTCTTGGTACAATAATCATATGGCTACGCTATTGAATATTGACCACTGCACTTGCAGTACCTATTGTATTTTGTACTAATTAGTCGGTACCTACTTGATAATATCGTTATTTTATATTTTGCTGAGTTATTTTATACACTTGGGTCTTGCATATCGACTATCGTGGTTTTGTGGACCTGTCCTTTTTAAAATATTTAGTATTTTTAATAAAAACAAAACAAATTCACGTGTCACTAGTAAAAATTCGACAAATGACCAACTTCAAGAGGAAGATAATATTGATGATCCTATTATTCAATCATCTATTAAATCCAATAAAATGAATAAAATTGAACACAATTGCAATGATTTGGGAAACATAGAAGCTGGACCTATTCGTCCCATACTAACAGTAAGAGAATAAATTATGTACTTACTTATGCATATTAGTTATTATAATTTATATCGATTTATATTTTATTATATGCTTGAAAGCTTGATATTTAAAACATCCGTATTTTAAGAATCTACACTTATTTTTTTATAATTCATTTTTTTTTATTACATATTCAGAAAAGTACCTACTATCTAGTAATTAAATACTTCATTGTAAAACACATATATTTATGTTACCGGAAAAGATGACATTCAGTCGGTGTTGACAATGACTAGTCAATAACGATAAGGCCTGATTTAGTAAGGAATTAACGTCAATAACTAGTCATTTATGACAATTTCTAATGAAAGAAGGCATTGATGATAACATTAAAAATTAAATTGAAAATCGAATAGGTAATATATTATATTATTTATTAGCTATTTAGGATAAATCATAATCTTAAATTCTTACACCCGTATGCACAATCATTTTAAGTAACACCTAAGCACAGTCCCTTAAAATTGCGTTGCACAGTCATACTCTATGGGATAGTTGTCACTTAAGGACTCCCTTAATTTAAGTGTTGGATTAACTGCCCATAGCGAGCCCGTAACATTTTATATCAGTCATTCTACAGATAGAAATACATTTTTATTTTTTCTGCTGTCATAATTTTCTTTTTAATTGTTTTAATTACAAACAAATAAATATGAACGATATATTTGGGCTAATTGAATTTATACAATTTGCCACTGATGAAGAAGAAGTGCCCATAAGAAAATACATAAGAGACAATACCAATCCTATGGAAGTATATACTTCATTAGAGGTTTATAGAAGATATCGGTAGGTTTTTATTATTTTTATTAGGTACCTATATAAATAATTTTAGACTTATCTTATTTTAAATATAATTATATAATTATATTATTATTATTATTATTATTATTATATTTAATTTTTTTAAAGTATTTTTTAAGTGCAGATTACGAAGGCATATTTAGGAATTTGCAATACCTAATGGAAAATTTATATACAATATAAAATAATATACTGAAAATAGGAAAATATGACAAATGAAATAACTTTTGTAATAACTGATTTTAATATTATTTTTAAAAATTGTATAATATAAATACCTACCTATGTTTTATGTTGGATAGGTATGTACAAGATTTTGTCCCCCGACTATGAGGCTAAACTTCGTAGTTTCCTTTATCATAATTAGATATGTATATATCTTTATGTATAGAGTTTCTATACAAATCTGTAGCCTGTAGGTACCTACAGAAAAATATCGAGTTACGTGGTAGGTACTGGTTTTATTAATGATTTGATGTTTTCTATATAATTTATTTGAATCGTATACAATCCGTACCTATCTATGTAATATGACATTTTTATTTCTGTAAATTAAAAAGATATACTTACAAAAAAAAAATCAAGTAGGTATAAACCACAGATATATACTAATACTAGATAGCCGTCTTCTTGTTATCAGTGAAACACCCCGCCATATGCAAAGAATACAACTCGGTAAACAAACTTATCACTTAGTCAAAATTTCTATAATATTATTGGTCCATTATATCTAAGTCCGTGATAATAATATGTATTGTGCTGATAAAAGTCTGATATTGATAACGTTTGTTTACCGAGTTGTATTCTTTGCATATGGCGTCGGCTTCAATTATTTTGCAGCGGTGTATTCGAAGACGGCTATCTAGTATTAGTATATATCTGTGGTATAAACAAAATTATATTATTTATCAGGTCTTCCTGTTACATCTACCTATATAAATTTATTCAAATTATAAAAAAGCGAGCAAGTGGGTACCGCTCTGCTGTACATTAGGTGCCGTGTGGATCACTATTATACATTATAGGAGGGTTAAATTTGAATCCAATGATAATTATCATTGTATTCGAAAAATGATTCTGAATGAGGATGATTCGTCAGCCTAGGATATAATTTTCAGTGGTTGGTGAAAAAGGTGGTTTATTTTTAATAGCCTGAATACACCAAAATTGAAGTTCTTTTATAATTATTGTAAACTAAAATTATGAAAAATCTTGTTTTAAATTTTCAACTCTTAGCTACTTATACAAAAGTTTTTATGAATCATACCTACAAAATAATTTGCAAATATACATGCTTTTGACAATTTTTTGTCAATATTTGAACTTCAAATGATAACAAAAAAAATCACTTCGTTCAGAATCTAAAATGTAATTTGTGATATAGGACATTTTTTTTCCTAAATATTCCACTGTTCTAATGAAAAAAAAAAAATAATGAATTAACTTTGTACTGTAAGCATTACAAAATAATGTCATTATAAATTAATAAACGTATATGAAGGAAGAATACCTACCTAGATTAAAAAGTAGATAAACTAAAATACACTCAAAATAATTTAGATTCTCAAAAGAAATAGTAAGAGACAAATTAATGTCAATGATAATCATTGAAGATAGGCGGAACAATCGTGGTTTACCGATCCCGCCACTATTTCAAATTTTAACTCTTTTGAGGTTTTATCGAACATCAAACTTTCAAGTATGTCTATAAAAGTATTTAGATTCTTCTCACCAGCTACCATATAGAACCTTTTCCAACAAATACCTACCTATTATAATACAAGAGCATTTTTTTTTTAAATCGTTAATGGTGATTTAAGGCGAATTAACCAATCAACGATTTCTAGAATAATAACTCATTTATCCAAAATTATGGCTAGTAATGCAAAAAACTACGTACATTTTCCTAGAAATGCGATGAATGGAAAGTTGTACAGGATAAATTTTATAAAATATACTAAATGCCTGGAATTGGTGGGTGCATTGATTGTACTCACGTTAAAATTCAGAACCCAGGCGGTCAGGATTCGGAAGTGTATAGAAACCGAAAGGGTTATTTTTCTTTAAATGTCCAGGTAAGTTTTTAGGATAACTATATAATAATATATTAATTAAGAAGTACCTATTTAATACATTACACTAAAATATGTATTATTACATATTATAGTGTATATATCACAGATAAATATTTGTTATAATGGAAACAATATTCAATTAACTTTTATCCATAGTATTCCTAACTTAAACTATTAATAATTAAAATACTTAAATTATTCTATAGGCAGTATGTGGTCCATCAATGGAGTTTATGGATATAGTAGTTAGATGGCCAGGCAGTTATCATGACAGTTTTATTTTCAGTGGCAGTTACG
>VUJU01005926.1:0-12026 GCA_009835225.1 Aphis craccivora
TTAATATAAGAGTTATTAAAACATACTATTAATATTATTAGTTATTGTATTAAAATATCATCTCCGCTATGTTAAGATAAGGTATTTATCTTCATTTATTATAGGTATTCTATATATGAGATTATATTTATAGAGTAATTAGATCTTAAATTATCGTTTAATATCAGGCGCTGATCCAGACGGGGGGGGCAAGGGACCATGCCCCCCTTAGACTCTGGTGAAATGTATCGTCAGCTGATAAAATATATTGTTTGCTGATAGCGTTATTTTAGCGAAATTGTATTCAAGATGCTCCCCCCTCCCCCCCGTAAATATGTTTTAGATCTGCTCCTGTTTGATATGTAAATATTGCAAATAACCCACCAATAAAATATAAGATAGATAAGTTACTTAAATCGAAAAATGTACAGTTGAAACCCTCATGCTTGATTTTTGCAATCGTATCAAATACAAATTGTATGTCTACTATTCTTCGACCTTCAATTAAGGAAGTCCTAAATAACACAAATTATATATATATATTATTATATATATCTACAAAAACAAACTATAAGAAAATATTTAAAATTTATGTTTACTCCTCTATTTCATCATGAGTTTGTCTTTGTCTTAAGGTATTGAAAGTAGAACCAGCATTTTCCTTAAACATACGCAATATCCTCATCATTGGATACATCATATATATTATCAATGTTATGTATCAATGTATCATGTATGCAAATGCAATAGTGTAAACTTCTCCAAAAATTGGAATATGTCAATTTTTGAAGTACTCTTTTTTAATGTATTGTTTTTAAGATTTCGGGGGGATAATATCTAAAATGTGAGGAAGTTGATCTTAAGTAGACTTGATGAAAAATTCATATCTGGTTTCATAATTCTTATCGCTTCACTAGATTAATCGGTACATTGGAAATAAAATACGTCTATAATCCTATGTTACACGTGTGTTAGACAAAGACAGAAAATCGTCGCTTCCAATTCCCTAACAAACATTGTGATGCACCGCTTACATTAGAAATATTTATAATATTTTTAAGTCTTATAGTACATAAGTAAAATACTATGGTAGGTATACGTAAATAAATCAATTGCATACTATATTTATTTTTTAAATACCTGAAATGTATAGGTAAGTACCTACATTTTTTGCACCATAGGATTTATCAAATTTTAAAGACATAAATATTTTGACCAGATGAATTTATCAAAAATGAAACAGACAAACAGTTATAACTTATAACATTAATTATTGTACGAAAGAAAAATAAATATAATGAAAACACAAATTGAAAAAATTCACAATTCATACGTATAATAGGTAGGTACCTACCTATATATTTATATTATATTAAAATTAAATATAGATATTAACTATTAAGTATAGGTAATATTTCTTAAAAAATAAAAATAAAAAATACAAACAAACAAAATAGATATATTATGAAATTATCTTACTAAAAAAAATTAACGAGACCTTTTTTTAATTCATTGAAACTTAGGTATAATAAACAATAAACTATTGTTGAAAAAATTATATTAATATATAATTATTTATCAATAATTCTCAATATTATAGTTCAATGTAATTAATGAGTATGTTATATGTTATTGGTACCATAATATCTTTTGGTGCAATAAATGTAAGACCTTATTGAATTTCGTTATATTTTTTTACCGAATTTTTGGCGCAATCTTAAGTTTATAATATACACGTTACATGCAACTATTTGGTTCCCTGCCGTGAACTACATGAACAAGAACTTCGAAACGTGAATACGAGATAACGGCGAGTCCGGCACCATTTAGTAGCTAACTTCCTACTAGTAAATATTCTAAGAATGACGTGGTTACGCGGTGTTCAATTTTTATTTTAAATAAATCTTCCTGTACATTCTGTACGTTTCAGTACAAAGTTATTTTTCAAATTTGAAATTTTACTATATTATATTTTAAGTTACCTTACCAACAGCCACGATGTTTGACGGATTCCTAGATGATTTGAAACGCATGAATAAACGACAAGTAATGGAAACAAATTATGTTGTGTTATTTTAACATTACAATAGTTTTTTTTTTTTTAATTTTTCAACATTTGATATAAATATTATATGTTTTAATATTTCATTATGGTTTTAGTTTCTCTATCAAGTATTAAGTTTTGGAATGATCGTTTCATCGGCATTAATGATATGGAAAGGTTTAATGGTTTTTACTGGTAGTGAGAGTCCGATTGTTGTAGTTTTAAGGTATAATAATTAATTCAAATATTTAAGTTTTTGTTTACATTTTATTAAAAAAAAAATAATTACTTTATTAAGTTTTTAAATATTGTTAGTTATTTTTCATTTTTAGTATGTAGCATGAATTTAAAAATCTTATATTTAAATGTGATAAACATTTTACAGTGGTAGTATGGAACCAGCTTTTCATCGAGGTGATCTATTATTCTTAACAAACTATGAAGAAGAACCAGTTAGAGTTGGTGAAATAGTCGTTTTTAAAATTGAAGGACGTGATATTCCTATTGTGCATAGAGTTTTAAAACTACACGAGAAGTCAGTTTGATTTAAACATTTTAAATTATTTAAAACAATTTAATAATTTTTAATAATTTTTTTTTTCTAGAAATAATGGAACAATTAAATTTTTAACCAAAGGTGACAATAATAGTGTGGATGATAGAGGATTGTATGCACCTGGTCAACAGTGGTTAGAAAAATCAGATATGGTAGGCAGAGCCAGAGGATTTTTACCATATGTTGGAATGGTTACAATTTTAATGAATGAATATCCTAAAGTCAAAGTATGTATTGGGTTTTATTTCATTAAAATGAAATGCAAATTTAGTAGTTTTTAATATATCCAGTAATATTATTAAAAAAAAACCTGAAAAAGTTCTCTTATGTGTAATAGTTTTGACTATACTTTGTTATTGAATAGATTGCCTTAGTGGATTTGTTGAATTTGAATTTATTAATAGATCATTTAAAAAACAATTTTTAACTGGTTATTTTATACTTTATTATTGTTAGTAAGAGTAGTAAGATATCATTTAATATATATAGATTATATGTACAAATACAAAATATTTTATTTGAACTAAGAAAATTGAAAATACACAAATCTGTAGAAGTCAAAGCCCCCCATATTTAATATACGAGTAGTTCATACCTACACACAATTTTTAATTATTCGTGATTTTACAATTATATATTTTTAAATAAAACTAATTTTAAACTTATACAATGCAGTTTATATTCAGTATTAAAAAACTTAATATTTTTTCACTAACTTTTTTTTATTAAATATGCTTTTTTTTAATATAAATTATTGATAAGTTTATGAAACGATCTTGCTTCATTTAAGTATATACAACATTTTTTATTCTACGCATGGCTTTAAATGATCTCTTTTATGACACAGAACTTCCTGGCATTGTAAATTTTAGTTGTATAAATTAAAACAAATTTGAAAAACATTACTTTTTATGACTTATTAAAATTCGTCAATATTTACTTAATTTTCCTGTTTAAATCTTAATACACAGTATTTTGATATTTCAGTAAAAATGGAAAAATGATAATGTTGTGTTTACTTTTAGATTGTAGCTATGCCATTTTGATCAACTAAACTAAATCACAATTCTCTGTAATAGGTATATCAAATACTTTATAATATCGTGCCAGCCATAATCCTCTGTTTATGATTTTGATATAAAAATCATATGCATGTTCATATAGTTAATAATTATATTGAAAATTATAAGCAATAATAAAAAAAATAAGAATCCAGAATAGTTTCTAACTCTAAAAAAAAAAAAAAAAATGTTGTTTTTATTAATTCATTTATTTATTTATTTATTTTTTTTTTTTTGTGGGGGCTAAGCTCATATACATCCATATATGTCTACACAAAAAATTTTTTTAATTAATTTTTAATATTTTTAGAACAACTTATGAAGAACATAAAATTAAATTATCAAACTTTAGCTAATAAAACTTATCATTTTATGAATTTTTAAGTATTAAATAATTTGCTATTTCGTGCTTTTTCAAAAAAAGAATCAATACTTTCTAAATAGAAAATTCTAATAGAAATAATAACTTTATTAAAAATGGGGTGTAAATATACCAGGTTTTCTGTTATTTTATAATCATAACATTTTTAAATTGGTATGATTAGTATTAGATTTTATTGATAATAAAATTAAACAACTAGATATCCTTATAGATGGTGGTTTAATACTTCTTATTCAATTTATCGCTATGTTTATATGTTTAAAGCCAATTAAAATATTAGCATATTTTAAAGAATAAATAGAAGCATATTACCTATTTATGATTATGTAAATTGTATGTCACCTAATTAAGTTTATTTATTTTCAGTTTGCCGTTCTAGCGTGTCTTGGACTATATGTACTTGTTCATCGTGAATAAATCCTCTATCAATTTAAGCTGAACCAAAGACAATTTGGAATTCTTTAACTTGTTAATTTAAAATTCATGTGATGTGTGTTGATTGTTTGGCTGCTGAGTATTTCTTATTTTTAAATACTTTTTGTTATTCAATTATTAAAAGCAGATTATGAAATTTTTTTTGGTTTAGGCAAATTTAAAAAAAAACTTCTTATATTATAAGTTTCAAATATTGTGTTATTTAAATTACATATAATTCTCAAGAAATAAGATTAAAATGATTTATTGTTGTATATAATTATTATAAATTGCAATTTTTAAGAAACATATTTAATTATTTTAAATTATAAACTACTATGTTAATTTGTATAATTTTACTATATAGTTAATTATTATTATTAAAATTAATAAATTATAATTATTATAAACATTTAAAAAAAGTTTTCTAGTCGTTCAAAATAGGTAAGAGAAAACTCATAAAAAAAAAAATTATGTGTATAATAATAAGTAATATAAATATTCTTATTTATTTAACTTTTGATTTTCTTTTTCTGTATATTATTTTTTTCGAACAAATTATAGTCATTTGGTAGTGTTTTAAAATCATAAAAGTTCAAATCTAAAAAATCAATTTTATCAGTAACCAGGTTGTATATTTTTATCTAAATATTTTTTCTCTCTCATACTTTATGTTTTTATTAATGAATCATAATTTTATTATTTTATAATTTATTTTTATTATAAAAATTGTTTTTATTTCATTTATTTATGATTAGTATTGTACTATTGCTTGAAAAACCTTTTAATTGAATACTATTATTAAATATTTAAGTGAATGATTACTAATCAAATGATTATTCTGTGTTAACTACAAGCTGTATTGAACACTGCAAAATCTAATGAATATCTAGAGAGCGGCATTTCGCCTATATAGTGGAAACAGTTAGTTGTCATTCTATATATAACAAAGAAAATTAGTGCTACAATATTTTTTACTAGCTCATTTAAATAGAAATTAATCAATGGTAGCATTAAAATTTAAAATGTTTCATTTTTTTGTTTTGTATTAACTTTATCATTTCACCATTAGGGTTTGAACGATTAATTTCCATTGCTAGATTATTATACATTTTCACTCAATACAAATTTTGCAGTTTTCCAATTATTGTACTTCATAATTTAAACAGGTTTTACCTAGGCTCATTGTTATTATTCATGGATAATCATTTCTATACTTATAGTTTTTTTCGTATGGATTGAAATATTAGCAACATAAGCCATGAATAATTGAATAATGTATAAAACAAATTTTTTTTTTTTAATTTAACTATTAACTGTCTCCCGTATGTTTACATTAGGTAGTTGTTTATTTTTTATTGATGATAACATTCGGTTGTCATAGAAAAGTTTATGTTTAATTTCCTTTTTTTTTCTTTTATATTATACTAAATTAAACTTAAATGTGATATTTGTAAACTAAAAATGTCTTGTAATCAAGATGAATGGGAATATATACCTGTAGAAACAGCTGATGAAATTATGTTGTGCGGAGATGTGGTTGAGAGTAAAAGTCTTAAAAATTGGAATAGATGGCTTAAAATAAGAAAACAACAGCATAAACACATTGGTTTAATGGTAAATAGTTTACTGTAGTATGTATGCATTTTAAAAATATTTTCTTTAGGTATGTCGTAGTTCTACATCGTTGTTAATGAATAAGTCCGATAAATTCAGATCAAAAGTTGAATGTAAATGGTTGGTTGATGTAGCATACAAATTAAAAGTACATAATGAATATTGTGCCGATTTTCCTTATTCTGTAGCTAAAGAAATAAAAAACTTTACTAGTATATATATACCAGATGTAATACGTTCTGAGAAAGGATTATTAGGCATTAGAAACGATGCTCGTTTTGATTTGCAAACACCTAATAAAGAGTTACTTTATAATGAATTAAATACTTTAAAGAGTTTAATACCTTTTAAAAATCCTGAAAAATTAGCTATTATTGGGGAAAATATTCTTAAGAAATCTATGGAACACAGATTTGATTATAAAGGTACTATTCCATCAATTTGTGTGGAGTCTGCAGATGAAAAAAACAATTGTAATATTGCACTGATTTATGTTAAAGTAAACGATTTTATAATAAAATCAATTGATGACAGCACTATATGTATGACAACTAAATTAAAAACAAAATCAAAACCAATTAATATCGTAAAAATAAATGAAGATTTTTGGGATGAGATAATAATAGAAAACTGTGGTCAAATAAGTGTCTATTATAAATGGATAAAAGAAGAATACATCGCTACAAAATATGATTATATTTTAAAAGAAAAACCAAAAAAATGTTTTTTTTTTGACACCAGGACAAATATTTTGGGTCCGGGTCAAATTAAACACTTGACAGTTTTATTCAGACCTACACAAACTGGGCCTCATACAGAAATGTGGTTTTTACAATTAAATATTTTGGAAAAATTAGATCATATAGCAAGGATCAATATACCTCTACAAGGATGTGCTATTTCCAATATTGACAACATGTCATCTATAGTAAAAGTAAGTAGGTAGGTACCTATCTATGGACTATGTTAACTTAACCTTTAGACTAAGTAATCTAGTTATTAATTTATAGGTCTATGTTCAAAACAATCTTTCAGATCTAACTAAGAGTATTTTTTTTAAAAGATTTTATGAAATCAGTTCCATAGCATAGGTAATTGTGGCGTAATTTCAATGAATAAAAACTGTGGGTGCTGATGCCACTCTATTTTTTTCATGATAATATCTCATTCTCATAGTTATATGGATATATGCCTGTTATTGTGTTATTATTAAAATCTAAATTAAAATGAAACAATTTGGGGGTGCAAAGCACACTAAAGCCCGCCTCTCCATATTTCGCCTAAGTGGTTGTTGGCTACTAATCTAATGGGTACATGAAAATTTCTAAAAATTAATTTAAAGTTAATTTTAATTCACAAGATAACTATAGTTACAAAAATTCTTATTTTTGTGGTAAAAAATATAAAAGTACAAATAAAATAAGTAAATAATAATATGATACAATAAAATAGGTACATCAATAATTATTATCTAACCAAAATTAGTTTTTGAAACTTTTTAGCTGCAAAATACTATATTATCTGAAAAAATGCATAGATTAAGTGCTAAATCAATCTGCAAAGATCATCAAAATGTATATTTGGAAGACAAGTCTTCTTTTATTGAAAAATATCATTACCACGAGGAAAAGATGAAATATCTTTATCATGTATTACAAGCTGAAAATCCTAAAAGTATTGAAGAACTTCTAAACCAGTGTATGCGACTAAAAGAATCACTTAAAGAAAAATACTTAGATTTAATTAGTCAAACGGCTGTCATATTGTTAAAAAAAGAAATTATTTTTGAACATAGTCAGATGGATCAACATGAATTAAACGCACATAAAATTATGTATGTAACAATGGATTGTATTGATTTGATAATGAATACTTACGAATCTGATCATGATGAAGTCTGTCAAGAACTGTATGAAAACACTGGTGAAAATCACCCAAAACTAATAAACAATTCTGGTATAGGTAAATTTAATATCTTATTAAATTAAAAATATTATATTATATTATGATTTATGACGTTTTTTGTAGTGAAATTAGATTTAGATTCTTAACGATGCGATGCGATTGCATTAATTTCACAATGATGTGTATTTTTTTTTGTATAGAGCAGTGAGAATTTAAAAAATTTAATTTTGGAAGAGATTTCTGATAAAAATTGGATCTAGTTGGTGTTTTGGGGGTATTACTAATACTTTTCATTTTTTAAAATAACTATCCTCATAATATTTGACATATCATTTTTTATGGTCCATAAGATTATTTTAGATTCTACAACAGCATACCTACCAAAATCTCCAAATACATCTTGATAATAATTCAAAATGGTTTACAAAATGGAGAATCAAAATCAAAATCAAATCAGATAAGTGATAAGTTCTTTCACATCCCTTTCACTTTAAGAAAAGGTGTCCTACCTGCAATCTATTTTCAAAACAATTAAATCCCAACTACAACAAACCAAATACTTAGACCCGTTTCACATGGACGCGTATCGTACGCGCGCGTTTTTAGTTTACATTGATAAGTTACGCGCCATAATATCGGTGAGCGAAACGCGCGACCCTCGGAATGGCGCGTATGAACTTGTAAATTAAAAACGCGCTCGTACGATACGCGTCCAAGTAAAACGGGCCTTGGCTCTACTTTTAGACCATATTTAACCGCAGCCCCACACTTAAAAACTAAAATAAAGGTTCTTAATAGTAAACCTAACCTATTATGACCTATTAAAATAATTGAGTAAAAAAAATTTCGAATATTATACCATGTATAATTTGAAAATGATTATCTAAATATTTGGTAACAAATTTAAGTTTTTACAATCATTTGTTTTTTAATTATGAAAAAATTAATAAATTATAATTTTTTGAAAAATTTTATGTAAAAATGTAAAGGATTTTCCTTAATTTTCCTGTTTCGATCGTTAAAAAAAAATACTAGGAATTTTTTACTTTTGATCTCAGTTAGCCCTTCTCCTAAAGTGCCAAAAAGATTCAATTTGCTTCTGATTAGAAACCATTCCCTAAGTTGAAAATCGAAGCATTTTGACTGTCCCGAAAGACGAAGAAAAACAGAATCTAAAAAATAAATAAAAATATCTATAAAATAAATATACCTAGATAATAATATAATAATATAATATATACAGTAGGATGTACCTATGTAAATTAATTGGAAATTCAGTAGTTGTAATTCAAAATATAATCCAGATAATGTAGTACAATTTTGTAATGTAATATAGATTAATAGCCTTTTTTACAATGGTATAAAATAAAAAAAAGTCAAAAACCACTTTTTTTTTTTAATCCTTAAATACCAATTTTGTAGATTTATTTATTAGTAATATAAAGAAAACATCAATTTTGAATGAATGAAAGACCCTTCTATTTAAAAAAATACAATATAATACATCATATTATTGTACCTATATAGTTTTCAGACTGATAATTATAATTTTCTCCCAAATAGATCTAAAAGCGCTTCAAATGAGTACCTATAGTACAATAGTATTATTTTTTTTCGTATTACAAATAAATCTACAAATTGGATATTATTTAAAAAAAATTTTAAGTGGTTTTTTTATTTTAGATCATTGTAAAATGTCGACTATTAGACTATTAGAATAATAGAATACTATACATATTATTTATATTGAAAAAAATTGCACTACAATATCTGCGTATTGTATACTTCAAATTACAGATACCTACTGACTTTTCAATTAATTAACATACCGTATACAATATAATAAATAATAACACAATAATATTGTTATTATTGATATTATCATGCTAGTAATTAGTAAAAACCACAGACTTAATAGTTTATAATATAGTTATGATAAGTGTCACTATAATAAGTTTAACTTTTTCCTATAATGACATTAATAACATTACACGTTTGGCAATTTTTATATTTACCTGTTTAAAAATGTCTACGATTGTTTAACTAATTTCCTTAAATTATTTACATTATTAAGTATGTAATAATAAATAAAACAGCATCACTAATAAAATTTAAATGTGTTCTAGATATGTAGTTTTAAGTAAAACCGCTAAATATTTCAGATAATGAATCATCCGCTGTTGATATCACTACAAAACAAACAACTAATAATGCTTCAATAACCGAAGAATGGTTTGAAATGATCAAACCCATGATCAAGAAACGATTAGAGTGGGCTGTAGAAAGAATATTAGACTATGATATCTTGTGGACAGAATGTAAACACGATGGAAATGCTAATGAAAGTAATGAGACTATAAAGGAAGAAAATACAAAAAAGATATTAGGGATAGAATCTTATGAGCATAAAGAATGTGGTCTTTCACTTGTGAGACAATTTTTCATAAATAAATACTTATGATTTGAGTTGCCTCGTAATATATTATATTATAAGAACTAGGAAGTTACATATTATTAATAAACCACAGAGAAAATGCACAAAATATATAGATTCATAGCATGACAAATTAAATCTAATTTGTCATGATTCATAGTATGGGTACCAATATGCTTACTTTTTTTTATCGGTTTCCACGATGCTATGTGGCCCATATAGGGTCTCCCTTTGTACCCGTATAATTTATTTAGAATAATAGATTATTGGATACCTACCAATAATTATTAGTGTTTTAAACTACTGATTTTTACCAGCACCTAATAAAATAATAAGAAAGCTTTTGAGTAGTACCTATATAGTCTACGATTTAGATTAAGAGTGAAATCACTCATTGTAAAAATAGTATCCAAACCTCAAAACTATTATTTTTTATAAATTTCATTTTATAGAATACTAGTAACATATACTAGATAAAAACGCATTCATGTAAGATAGTTTTTTTATTTAATGATTTTTGAATAATTTTACGAGTAAAATCACACCAATTAAAAAAATTATAGAAGAGGTAATATTTTTGAGGTTTTTATACTTATTTAAACATACCTAATATTGATTTCATATTTAATTATTCTATATGACTTTAAAAATATCAGAAGTACCCAGGTAATTTTAGCACTGATGAAATATGAATACAATATAGTAAATGATTTAATTAGGACTCTTGGTTTTTTAACTAGAAATACAAAGCGACAAGCGTTCAACACTTCAACGACGAAGTCTATCTAAAAACACTAGGTACCTATAGGTATATGTCTCAAATGTTAGACCAATACTTGAATAGTGAGAACTGTTCGATATCATAGGCGGACATCGAGGGGGAGGCTTAGGGGGACTTAGCTCCACCCCCAAATATTTTAAAAGACCCCCAAACTCAAAACTTAATTCGAAATGTTATTATTAGGTACTAATAATATTAATAGCAATGATATTTTAAATATATTTGCTAATAAAAACAGATATTTGTTATCAAGTAAAATTAATTATTTAATTATTTTTATATATATTTTATTTTAGATTCTGAGTGAAGCGAGAAATGTATCGGTTTTACAATGATGTTTATTTCTTTTTCTTTTTATTATTTTTATTCTGGAAACACTTTTTGACATGTATATATCTTATGGCTGGGGGTCATTCTGTTAATTTGTCCGACACCGAGAATGTTACCAGTCGAGACGGTGATTGTTTATAATAGCAACTGGTTGTTATAGCAACCGGTTGCTAAGTAAAAATGTATATAAAAAAAAATAAAAACAAGACATATACATGTACCGATGTATCTGTATGTAGTGTAGATACTCTCGATTTTTTTTCTCCTAAATTTGCTCAAAAGCATCAAGTGTAACATTTTTTCTGAAAAGTAATGTTCTTGGTATAAAATTGGTAAAATTGGAAGGCATAAATAGGGCCTAGGCATAAATAACGGCCCTGGATGCGCGACCTGCTAGCCTAAATTAATTTTATTCATTTCGTAGTACCTCCACGGCTCCACTGGGAGGCATCTGCAATCTGTTTAATCTGCCTTTTTATTTTTATTTATTTTAGATAATTATACCATCAATCATAGGCGTAAC
>VUJU01005927.1:0-12024 GCA_009835225.1 Aphis craccivora
AAAAAAAAATTGTGCCTATGTATTCTTATAATTTTGTAATCACTATAAGATTAACTTATGAGGAACTTTGTATTAAATTTTCAAGTATTTTGATAGGGCAAAAAAAATTTTATCGACACTTCAATTAATTTTTTTTAATAAAATTGAAAATTTCAGTTGTCTATAAATAGCTCAAAAAATTCAAAATATTTTGAAAATTAAATCATGTAAAGAAAATGCCTATCATAATAAGTGGTAAAATTTTCAAGTATCTACGACTTATACTTTTTGAATAATAACAAATATTTAAAATCGTCTGAGGATAAATCGTTATCGTTACACTATTTCCTAAAAATTTATAATTCAAACGCACTTAAATTTTTTCCTATAATGATGCTACGAGTTTTCTCTATAGCTAGTTGAAGGAAAACTTAGTGTTGTATTTTTAATCCTTAGTTATATACACAACAAAATTTATGAATTTTCAACTAAAAATTAATTTGCAAATATTCGCGTTTTCGACAGATTTCGTAAAAATTTGAACTATAAACGCTTATAAAAAAAAATTGTGACTAACGATTTTTAATTTTTTTAGCTACAATAAGAAAAACTCATAAAGAACCTTGTATTAAATTTTCAAAACTTTTTGGTTATCCAAGATTTTTTTATTTTCCAAGTAAACATGATCCTATTTTTTAACTTACATAATATCAGGATATTTTATTTTTATTGTTATAATAAAATATTAAAATAATGTAAATTATAGTAGTAACGAAAAATGAAATGTAAATAAGCAGTCATTCAATAAACAAATCAAATAAATATGTGAGTATTAAAACAAAAAAAGTATTAATAATTGTTTGAGTTTGTGATTATTATAGTAACAATTACATATTTGAATAACATTGAACAAGTAAAAATAAATAAAAGTTATAAAAGTTTACTTATTTGATAAGTTTCTGCAATAATTACTTTTTGTATTATAAAAAAAAAATAAAACTATTTGATGATTAATTGTTATTTTACAAATAAATATACTTATCTCATAAGAATAAATGATACTATAAATTATAAAAAATATTTGTAGTTAGGTACACCTATCTTTTTTTATAATTTGTTTAAGCAAACCTTGGAAACTTGTATTACATTATCAAACCTTCAGTACTAACATTAAAAGTTTTAACTATTTTCAACTATAAAATAATCTCCACATTTTTACAACGTTGACTTTTTTGTTAAATTTCTATAACTTTAATCTCTAATAAAATATTATTGTGTGAGTTTACATACATGTTTTTAAATTTCAATTATAACTTACAAAAAAACCTTAAATAAAATGTTTAAATGTGTTGACTGAATAAACATTCAATCAACATTTATAGGGAAAAAAATTCTTTATTTTATCCAATAATAATAAAAAAAAAAAAAAAAATTAAAAAGTATTGGCAATTTTTATAACTTTTGACCTTCTTTAGCTACAAACTATAGTCACTTTCCAACCAAAAAAATATAAACATTGAAGGTTAGTACTATTTAATATTCCAAAAACTGATGACAAACAATAATAAATAAATAAATAAAAATATGTTCTTTTAAAAACACTGTGATATAATTTTAGTAAAACGCTACTATTCTCTTATAAATAATCTATGAGGAACGGTATAAGTTAGATTCAAACATAATAAGAACAATAAATATAAAAATTTCCAATCTCAGGATTATTCCAGGAAATGGAACATAAAAATCCTGTGAATTTTCATAACATTATTCATGTGTGTAATTTTTTTTTTAAATATTTTGAGTAATTATTCTAAGTAACCTTTCATATGCTAGACACAACTTCCTACATAATATTAAAATCTTGGATACATCACGGTCATAAATAGTTCATTTCATAGAAAATTATAAGCATCTTTAAATATAAATTAATGCATTGAAGTGTAATATCTTCTTATTTTTTTACTCCAATTTAAATTGTATTTGTACTCTAATTGTTACAAGCTTTTATTATCAAGGTGGTTAACATTTACAAAATCAGAATAAAAAAAAATCAAAACAAATTTTTGATTTCACTATCGCAGTTTAAATTTATTTATAAATTATTTTATTACACCACAGTTACAATTTAAATAATTTTAAAATAATATATATATTTTTTTAATTATATTATTATTTAACCATATTAGGAGTATGTTAAGTGTATTTTTTGGAATATTGTATTATATTAATACATCTGCTTTATTTACTATTTTATATAAAATAAATCTGAAGAGTTTGTATGCTTGAACTCACTTATCTCATTAACTACTAAATAATTTTCGATAAAGGTATATCAATAAATTCCTCAAGACTTTGTGGATTTTTTAGCATATTTTTTTAACCTCTTAGGTTGATATAGTATGGTGACTTGGGCATAAATACTTCCCTTAATTAGTATAATGTTGATTTAAAAAAAAAAAAAAACTGAATCCATTATTTTAAGAATGGCATTATTACTTCACATATTAGATTAGGTTAGGGAAAATACTTAATAACCAAATTATAATTATCAAAAACTACTTTATTTAGTAAAAGGTAATTATGTTTGGAAACATTTTATTACTTTAACTAACTACAAGTAAAATAAATTAAAACTAATTACTTTTTAAAAACAGTTTATCTAAGCTGCTAATATAAATTCACTAAAGTACTATTAAAAATAAAATTCTTAAATGTAAATGTAATGTAATTTATAATAAACATATAATGTTTATTTTGAAATTAACTTTTAACCTAATGAATTCTTTATCATAAGGTCAAAAATAATTAAATAGGAATCTTTTATCAATTGTAATGAAAATATGATTTGTAATTTTTTTTAATTGTCTAGAGTATTAAATTAAAATAATTTATACTTAAGTTTTCTCAGTACATGTACCATATACAAATATAGGTAATTAATTCCATGTGTAAAATTAACTTTTTAATAAAAATTCTACAAATGATAAATGTATTTAAAAAAACTTACTTTTTCTAAAGTAGCAACAAAACGTCGTTGTTTACGAGTTTGATATTGATATTCTACTTTCCCATCTAATTTTAAAAATGATGAAGGATCTGTCGTATTATTTGACAAAGGTGAAGTCATAGGCTCAGTTCTATTATCAATTCGATCACACGTAAATGGTACTTGATGTACAATTGCAACATCATCAGCCATATTATCAACCATATCACTAAGTGTATCTTTTTTCACTGCAAATAAAAGAAGGTTGATCAAATAAATTAATTTAAATTTTTTAAATTGTATTTCAACTAGGAAATAAGGATTAATCAGTGACTAGTATATTATATACATAAACATTACGTAAGAAAAACACTACTCGTTTATTAGGTAGGTTAAATAGCTAATAAATAATAATCAACAGTCATGATTGATGATTTAGGAAACAAATAAAATAGCTGATAATAATTGTATGTTTATATTGCACAAACAAAAAAATATATTTATTTTTTTTATACTTTTTATTGAACTATCTGATATGAGTATCAAAGAGTACTTGGCTGCTTGGTATGCTGCATGTACATTATTGATTTTCGGATTTACACCTACTTGAGAACCACCTATAAAACATAATTAAAATAAAACATAAACTTAAATTTTTAATTTTCAAATGTTATAATGTACTGAAGAATATAACATAAACTTAAAATAAAAGTAATAGTTGAACTTTTAAGAAACTATTTAGTTGCCAATATAATTAAATAGATACCTAAAAAAAGTCGAGCATCTACTGAAGGATACATTTCTAACAGCCGATTAGCTACCATCGCAGCAGGATCGTTCTGATCGACCACGCATATTAATACTTCATACTGTAAATGATTATTACCGTGTACTATTATACAAAACAACTTATATCACCTTGTAATAAAAGACAATACTACCGTCGGATATTCCATCTGAAAGTATGAGCTTAAGTTGACAAATAGATTGGGATCAACGCCCAATAATGGTTTCAATATACTAACACCCGGATATTGCTTTTTGGTATTTCTCGGCAAACCATGTTCTAAGGATACTAGAGACTGTATCGACTGAACAGATGATTCTGGTTTGGGCTTTCTGTAGAGCTTATACTTCCTGTCAACAGAAATACGATACGAGATTATAGGCGGTATTTTTTAACCGTAGGTACGCACGATGACATAACGTAACCGTTAAACTACAATCGTTTATTTAAATACGTATGACTTGTAATAATTACCCGTAGCATATTGCACATATGTGCACCAGCCAATAACCGCACCAGAATATGAGCAGCCCGCAAGCCAATAGTATGTCATAATCGGCAAACATTGGCTGTGGTATTAGTTGCATCGTTTGTTCTACCGCTTCTCCTTGCTATTGTATCCATCTACGAGTTATGTCCTCTTCTGGCACTGGAAAACCTGTATAGACACAACTCCGAGTTCACACAACAATTCGAGACGCGGCGTCGGTGTCCGGATCGTCGTCGTCGTCGGCGGCGGCGGCGGCGGCGGTTTTGGGCGTATGTGATAATATTCGTAATATTATTATATAATGCTGATCGGTAACGGCGGTCGCGAAAAACAAAAAATTTTAAACGACCGTGGGAATACAACACACACGCTTTGGCGGTTAAACGGCCGTCAGGTAGTCGCTGCTGGTCGTGGGCGAATGACAAACGAGATCGGCTCACGGCCTGACGAGAACAGATCGAACCAGCCGAAAACGCATTTCGTACGGTAACGGTGATTGCGTAACATCTTTTTATTATCAGCTCGGTAGTTTTTTATCGTGAAGGCGAAACGTGTGCGGCGGTGTCATTGAGATACGATGAAACAATAATGTGTAACATGACGCCTCGTCTACTACGTAAAAAACACTGATATTACGTACACGCGCGTACAATGTATTGCACGTACAACTTACACTACTTAGTAGGTAGTATTACGGCAGACTTGAGTGAGCAATAATTATTACTGTATACAATCGAACGATATTGTTGCATAATGCGAAGTCTGATAAGCACATTATCCATTAATTATCATTATTATTATTATTATTACTATTATTGTTGCTGCCGTCGTCGTCGTCGTCGTTGTTGTTGTTGTTGTTATAAATCGTAGGGAGACGCGACGTGATACTGTGATAGCGGAGACGAGCGCGTGTGGCACGGTTAGGTATATTGTGCCGAGTCCGGAGCTACTTATATTATATTAAACAGATTACAGGTACCCGTCGCCGACTGCAGACTCGTAAACACCGTTTTCTGGTCGGCCGCTATCGAATGTGCCGCCGAGCCCCCGACGATTGTGCATTATTGTTATTATTTATAATATTTGTTATTATTATCACGCGTCAGTCGACCAAAAAGGCGATCGAAGAACGACGACGTCGTCTCCGGAGATCGTCGTCATAATCGTAATATTATATTATATAATATTGTAGGTATCGCGTTACGTTTCAGTGTATGGATAGGTACTTTGTTATTTAATATTAGGTACCTAAACGTTAAAACATCGCTCGACGATTCGGTGTCGCGTACAGATCGTACGTGAATAGAACGTGCGATTCGCGTATACCCGAGGAAAAATATGCACTAGACTTGTGTGCGTCGTGTGTAGCACTGCTGCTGCTGCTGTGTGTTGAATATAATGCAATAAAAAGAAACTCACAGGCTACGTCGACGTTAGCCGACGTGTGCTGTGAATCGATTTAATTAGGGAACTTGGGCGCGCGCGCGCGCGGGCGCGAATAGGTGTGCTTGTGTGTGTGTTTGTATATGTACTGTGTTTAATGTATGTATGTATATATATATATTATAATAGGTGTGTGCAGTACACTATTATTATACACGCGATGCACGTGAGTTGGGACGAAAATTAATCAAAAATCGACATTGGCGTACACCGGCACGAGAACGTATAATATATTATTATTATTATTATTATTACAGTCAAGCTCGGCCAATTTAATAAAAAGCACAAAGTCCTTTATACTTAACATGCAGTACCTAATTTACTATTTATGTGAACCGCATGTCCGCATGTATAACGATGATATTCGGTATTCACGAGATCATTATAATAATAATATATTGTGAGAGTACTGGACAATTTTATTTAAAACATATTTCAATGGAGAAATTCGCCAAAAAAAAAAAAAAATGTATACTCTACAGTCAACATTAGCGCGTATCCATTGATAAGGGTTGGCAAAGGGGGCATTAACCTCTCCATTGACTAGTTACTCAAAATAATTTTACAATTTTTCTAACTATTCAATTTTAAAAACACGAAACTCATTGAACATAATGTATAATACAATATTGAGCATACCTACTCAATCACCAAAGACTAAATCATATATTAAAAAATCACATGTTTTTGATGTTTATCTAGCCTTATTTTAGAATAAGTGTATAATATTAATTATTATCATTATCGGATTATTAAAAAAAATTCGTTGAATATAAGTTATTGTTACCTGGTTGAAATGCCATGGCTATCCACATAAAACACCGCATGATTATGTTAATCCATTATTATATTCCGCACATCTTTAAATACTTGCAGCTAATTAACTACTCGTTCAAAATTTGATTTATATATTAATGTTTTATAAGTAGGTACATCGAAATTTTTACTCTGAAAAATATTCAATTTAAAATGTTTGTAATTCAAAAAAAAAAAAATGTAATTTTAATATTTTTAGAAATAATAAGTGTTGTACTTAAAAAAAATTATCATTTTTATATTTTTTTTATTGAAATTAAATTATTTTCTAAAAATACATTAATAAGATTATTGGACCTAATAGTATATTATTATATTATGAATATTATGTACCGAATTATAACTTTAATAAAAAAATTAAAATTAATGATATAATTTATCATATTACATACCATAGATTAAATATAGGTATTAGTATATTTTATCTACACACATACTAATGTATGTAGGTATATCTAACAAAAAATATTTACTACCATTTATACTTTATAATCTTTATATTATATTATATATTATTACTACCTGTAATAATTTAGAATAAAAAAAAATTGTTACTTTATCTAATTTTCATTTGTTATGTTTAGCCAGGAGGAAAGAAAAAGGGTTATTAAATAATGTTGAGTTCTCCACTACAGTCTATGACCAGCAAAAAGGGACCACTAGCCGTATCATAGAATGAAAAAAATCTGATAAAAAAAAATTCTCTATTGACGTATGTTTGAAGAAAATAAATTAGATAGGTACCTATGTGCCCACGTAGCCACGTAGGTATAATAAATATAATAGATCGATCGTTGTTATAGATTAAATATAAAATACCTATGTAATAAAATCGTAAAACGATGTAATAACATCATGCAATTATGTCAGATTATAGTACCGTATTAAGTTCATATCTTTAAAACAATTTTAGAAACGTCAGTGCTTACTATAAATCTTAATTAACCTCGAATCTTCAAGTACCATAAACATTATTTTTATCGTTTTGTTTGTTATTCAAATTTTTCGAAATTAGAGAATATCACTCAGTTATCTCCATCATTTTACAAATGTTCAACAAACTACATTTGTGTTTAACAGGACTAATTTTGTATTATTATATAAGTACTTTGTTATCTTTAATCATTATCATAAATAATATGAATTTAAAGTACCTACATTTGTGTATTATCGAACTTATAAAAGTAAAAACATTATTAAGTGTTTGAATAGTAAATTTGTACCAATGTTGATTTTTTACAATATTTTTAAGTGAGTTATGAGCATTATTAAATTGCATATTTTAAATACTCTCTTTAACTAATCAACGTTAAACATTGTGCAGGTGTGAAATTGTAATATTATAATGTTCATACCTTCAAGTTTGAGTATAGGTCAATTCGCTCTAATATTAAAGCCATTTAAAGCTAATGTAACAAATTGGTTTTAGTAAAACCAAATTTACTTTAATGTTTTATGTTTATATTTATACAACAGAAGACAGCGGTTTCATGAATTATTTTAGTTACTTGTATAGTTGTCATAGTCTACATAGTCTATAATAATATAATACTTGAATTCCAAATAATGCACTGCGTAAAATTCTTAAAGCTTTAGGCATAATGGTATTTTTGTTTTTTATAATTAATATCTAATAACGTAGGAATGTAGATTATACATTGTAGTTTGTACCGCAATTTTTATTTATTATACGAATTTATAGTTATTTTTATGGTACTTATGAATTATGATATTAAATAATGTAATACGTAAAATGTATGAAGAGTAAAACTAATAAGTGAAGTAGGTATGTGATAATACTTTATAAATAAATATTAATGATTTTATACTTATTAGACATTAGTTAAGTATTCTTTATTTTCTTAAGCAATAAACAAAACTGTAAACCATAAATTTATACCGCAACCTTTATTCTTAAGTTATGCTGTATCCGTGTACTTATAATAAATTGTATAAAGTATAAATATATATATTAATATCTCACACGTTTTAATTCACTTGTAATTTCAATAAACTGAACAATTTTAAAATGTTAGAAATGTTTTAATTTCATTTGATTACAACTTATTTATCATATTTATAAATTAAAAAACTCTTTAATAAGTTAAGCTGCTGTTTAGTAGATTTATAGTATTCCTAGTCATCAATCATAGGTCAGTAGTCAGTAGGTCACTGATGGATGTGTTAAATTTAAAATTTAAATCCAATATTAAACCATATTGCATACAAAAAACGATTCTTCACATGCCAAAGAGATGTATATGTATATATTTTTCAACCAAGGCCCATCTTTAAGAATAAGTTAATGTAATATAACTATTAACTATAAAAAAACAAAATACTACTCATATAGTTATACTTATATACTTATATGGAAAGTAAAACTAATCGTGTATTTGTTAAGTCATGTCATATTATAAAATAAATTTATAAATATTATTGTTATTAACTTATAAGTTAATACTGGCGTAGTGGCGTATGCACAGAAGAAATATGCAAGTAGCTTTATGACAGAAGCGATCAACGGTAAAAACAATAACCTTACTCATCCTCAAATTTTTCGGACGTGACAATTTTTTAAGAAATGCCTTTTTTTGATCATTTTAAATTGTAAAGTGATCACCCGGTTCATAGGCGTAGTTAGCGGGGGGCTTGGGGAGGCTTAGCCTCCCCGGTCTGAATTTAAGCCCCCCCAGTTTAAATCATAGCCTCCCAAAAACTCGTAAATGTCTCTCCCTGGAAGGGATAAAGCCCCCCCAACAAATTTGACCACCCTACGCCTATGACCCGGTTTCAAGATTAATTTTAATCCCCCCGCCCCACACACAAAAATAAATTTGGTTTAAAATAAATATATACTCAGAATCTCAAGTTGTTTAATTATTTCACTATAAAATTATCATTAAACTTTATATTACTCAATATTCACGTACTTGTTATTATAACTATATATTTCGAAATTGTATCTATAAACTATAATTTGCCATTCTCCGTTCGTGTAAAATATTTTGTAATCAAATTATCAAATTATGTTGTAGAATTTGTTATATAATAATATGTTTGACAAAATATAATAAGGTAGAACAAAAAAAAACTCACCAGTTTGAACAATCAAATATATTTTCTTCTATGTTGTGAATTTTTAGTATATTTATGATTTTTGACTGAACCGCTTGTAAGATAACTGTAGTAGGTACACTGAATACACTGTATTTGAATAGTGCACCGAATAGTGTTACGACTTACTACTGCCTTGCAACAGTATTGCGCACTTTAAACGCAGCTGGTGTAACCATTGTAATCAGCCGGGTGTGTTATTATTTGTTAAGTATCTATTGTAAATATTTTACGAAAAAATAAAAGATAAATCATAAACATAGGATCATAAAATATTTTACCAAGTAAAAAATAAATGGTATTTATTGTTAGTCATAGCCTCATCGATTTTCAATTTCAATACCTGTAAAAATCATATGTTGTCATACTTTTGTATTTTTTTTTCAAATTATAGAATAGCCGTATGAATGGACGCCTATTGGGGGGAAAGATAGGGCACTTGCCCCCTGGACAAAAAATATTAAAAGCTTGTAGCTCAATAAATATTACCATAATATTATTATTATCTTTATTACCTTACATTTGAGCATTTTTTTATTTTGACCACCATAAAATGTTACCTATGGGCACCAATGGCCGTGTGAAGTCTGTTTACGTGTATATATTTGTATAATGTATAGTGTATCGTGTACATATATGATATATAGGTACATAATATTATTTGCTATTTAGTATATACCTACTTGTCTAGATACATTTATATTTATAATATGTATAATAATTATGTAACAATGAGAGGACTTTTATGTTAAAAATGTGTGATTAATATAATATAGAATATAAATTGCAGAATCAATACATATACGTATACTAGAAGCGATTGTTTATTAAACGGCATTGTTGCAATATCTATTAATAGGTACACAGTCACACAGAGAACAATAAGTACGAAATAATAAAATAATAAAAACTACGTGGTACGTAGATAATGAATAATACCTTAATTAAATTGTTAAAAAACTATTTACAGCTATAAATATATTATTAAAAAATAAATAATGATGTCACTATAATATATAGTAACAACTATATAATAAATAATATTTATTAGAATACATATTAATATTATTATGGGCTATGGCCATTGGCTATATAATATTCAGCAGTAACTACAGTTTATATACGAATGTCTACCTATTACAATTTACAATGTATAAATTTTACTTCAAGAACATTTTTTGGTCGAGCATGAATATTACAAATAAATGCGTTGTTTTTATTACACATAACACATTACTTATATATTGATAATTTATTGTAGATATATATTACTATATACATAAAACATAAACCTATTACTACGAAACTATATTTACAGTATTCATAGTTCACACTCAGTATTGGGAAATATAATATATTGTTTAATATTTAATATTTTTCTTATTGCATATTTCATATGAAGCCCAGCGCGACGTTTTGTCATTATGAGGCGTTGTCCTATATATAGTATAAAGGGGTGGGACTACGGGATTGATTTATATATTCAGTTTTCGCCGATTTTCAATTAGACTGCTAAGTGTGTCATTAAAAACCATGTACCTATCTAATATAACTATACGTTAAATAAATTTGTTTTTTATCGATTTTATTTTATTCTACTTACAATAATAATTTAACAGCTTAATATGTTTTATTGAATAATATATTTTTAAGTAAGGCCAAACAAATTCACTCACTAATGGACAATGGTAAATTAATTTTTTACACCAATCATTAAAGTACTACGAGTATTGTATAGTATTTATTAAAATATTTAAGAATATATAAGTGTGTGACAAATGATAATTTGGATTTTGTGAAACATATTTGATTACCTATTTGAACTTAGATATGCGTAAAAAGGACAACATTATTGGCTGCACACTTAGAACCTATTGAATAATAGCTGCCTTAATCACATCATATTCGTATGCAAGATGCAGATGCATTTGCATTTGGTAATTATATTTAGTCTTCCGTGTTCTTGTTATAAAAGTTTGTTTTGTGTTCTCGTTGACAAACGAAAATAATGTCCTAATTAAATTACTTAAGGTATTGATCACCAATTGGCAAATCCATATAATATAATTAATTTAATGTTTCCTTGCTTAATCTAACCGGTTACACCAGCTTAATTTATATTATGTATTATAATCTATAATATAATAACTATAAATAACCTGTTTTGATCGTTTATTATTTATAGTAATTTTTATTATTTGTATATAATATTCAACTTAGTAATTACTTAATAATTGAATATTGAACATTATGCATTATAATAAATAATTATATTAGATTATTTAACAATGGAATAAAACTATCATAATAATAATCTTCATTAATACTCTTTAATAATATAGAATAGTGCAAGCCTTAATTAGAATAATTTGATCCACACGTTTTGTTTATTTCGAGTCAAAACAC
>VUJU01005928.1:0-12022 GCA_009835225.1 Aphis craccivora
AAACACTCAGATTTAAATTAAGTAACACTGATTGATTTCAATTAAATAAAAAAGGAAACAGCTCAGTTGTCACTCGCAATGTCTGGTGTGTGGGTCTTCTCTGGTGCGCATGCACTCTGGTTAATTCAAGTGGTGCTCGTGCACTGTCTTCAACGAATGGTGCTCATGCACTTTACTCTATGAAGGGTGCTCATGCACTGATGATCGGAAACGACTTGGTCAAGCCAGCCAGAGACATCGGCGGCCCCATCAAAGGACTCTGCATTACCAAGAAATCGTCTTTATCCCCGGCAACAGAGACCCTTACCGTACCATCCATTGTCTCTGGCGGCAAACGAAATAGATCACATGTGTTGCTCTACACTGTCACAACTTTGTATCTATCCTACGTGACCAAATAATATAAATCGTTCCTTTCATCAGTTACATAAAATGTTTATTTAGGTTTATTATGTGCGTGCGACAACTGGACAGTTATTTATTTTATTGAATAAAAATAAGAAATTTACAATCATGATATGTGAAAGTGAGCATATCATTACAATTTATATTTGTCGAATAGGTAAGATTATAAGCAAATTAATGTCTCTACAGTCTACAGTTGTGTCACTGATCCTAAGACCTCGATTTATATTGCCAGGTACTATTGTACTACGGAAATATGATGTGGAAAATCATGGACAACTTGTAAGCAAACGCTATTCTCTACAGTCAGGTCAAGACTGGTTTTGATTTCTAAAATAATGTATTTAAATGCACATTACATATTTTTATTAAATTTTATACTAACAACAATACAAAATTTAAATATTATGTATCTATAGTAGATTATTATATATTTTCTACTATCAATTTATTTGACTAATAAATAATTTACACTAGAAGTATTTAATAAATAAATGTTTAAATACAGACAAAATAATATAATACACGCAATTTCTATGACAACTAAACCTAAAATAGGCGTTTCCCTCACTTTAAATTACACTAATGCGGTATAATACACCATTGTTTGGGGATAATTTTCATGAAATATTAACCGTGGAAATTTTTGACATTTTTATCCTAAGAGATAAGAGTTATCTTAAAAAGTAAATAGCTGAAATGAATAAATTGATGAAACAAATATATAACAATTAAATAAACAAACAAATCAAATTTTTTTTAAGTTTTTCGGTTATAAAAGGTGAAACTATATTCTTTTTTATTAAGTTTCATCGTGGTTTCAAGTTCCAAATAATTGGTTTTGCATTACTGGAAAAATGATTATCAGTAAAAGTATTATTGTTTAACTAAATGTTTCATTTGAATTTAATCGAAATAAAAATAAAAAGTTTTTAGCGTTTTAATCAATGGATTAGTATTAGTATTTAAAAATAAATGCAATACCTAATTAAAATTAACGATTTTCTATTGATTGGTCATCAATGTTTTCGATGATACTTTAATCAACTAAATGCTAAGGAAGAAATTAGGTACATGACATATAAAAGTTTATAGATAATATTGTACTGATGGACCATTAGTCTAATTAACTGTATTTTTATTAATATTATATACCTATTACATAATGTGGGAATAAGTATTTCTTTTATTAAATATTATTATTATTATTATCTTAAAAACTTGTATTATAGATACAATATAACATGATTTATTGATTGAACTTAAATAACATCCCATGGGAGAAAAATTGAATATTACACGTTTTTGAATTGTTTACAAGATGCTATTCAACACTTTAAATAATATTTTAAGAATTTGAATGTGTAGAATAATATTATAAAACATTCATTTTATGCATTGGTTTAATGTTTTTTTTTTTTTATATAACATAATATTTTATAACATTACAACGTTTAATGTTTTTTTATTGTTCTGATGTAACCGAAGAGTACCTATAAATACGAGTATATTTACCAATACCATTGTTCTGTTCATCAGTTAATCACGTATTGTACCAAACTATATTATTGTTACCGGTAAAATATATATAATATAATAAATACACGTTCCGGGAAACTTTATAGGTACATCCGGTTATAAACTTCTATCTCTCATACTCCCACTACCCATCAAAGTTTTGACCTAAATGCAAAATGTATACACAACATAATGTATTATAATTATTAATACAACGAAACTACGTTTAAACAAATAAAATACATTCTAATGCCTCGTTACTTTAAAAATCTGTGACAAACGTAGATTTACATTGGTTATTACGTATTTTCGTTGAGAATACATACAGAAAAAAATGGAAATATTATGACTGATAATATTTAATAATATATTGACGTAACAAAATTTACGAAAATGTTAACCAAGTAGGTATACGCTTCATTATATTTATCATAATATTATAATAAACACTATTCGGAATTCGGCGCACTTCACTTAACAGGTGTACAGAGTTTACATTTTGCCTTCAGTACTATCATAACATTATTGTAACCCGAAAATAACCCACGACAGTGGTGTAGTCATATTGCCTATCCACACAGCCGTGTTACTATGTATAACTTTATAATTAAAAACATAAAATAATGTAGAAAAATAATAATCTCTAACGACCACATTATATAATATATTATTGAATTATAAAAATAATATTATAAATCTATAGAGTGGTATTGGCTTCAATTTAGATTATGATGGTAAGTACAAACACAACGAAGTTTCAATAAAACATATTGTTTACTAATAATTAAACCTGAGTGGCGTTTTCGGTCATAAAATAAATTCCCGTGAATTTACAACTTAAACTCCGTCGAATATAAATTGAACGGATTTTTTACAATCATTTCAGTCATTTAAGCTAATTTTAAATACAAGTATAAAATTATAATATCCAATCTTGATAACCATATTTTATTTTCTGTAACCAATGGCAACAATGTGTAAATAAAAAACCGTCAGTTTTTTATGAGTCAACTATAATAAAAATTAAAAAGTAAATAATAAAAGTAGCCTATAACACACAGATTGCTGAATAACAATTTTTGAAATTCTGTCGAAACCCGTGTATGTGCATAAGGATCGTCAGTTTTAAAACTTTGATTTTATATATAGTATAGTATAATAGTATGATATAATATTTATTAACAACAGCTGATCCTGAACGGCGTTTCCTGCGACAAATTAAATAATGCAACAATAGCTACTCATATTTCATTGACAGTTATGCGTTGGTGATTTTGATTAAATATAAAAAAACAGGACTAAAATTATTATATCTCTCCAATTTATTATATTATATTTTTAGTCCTAGAATTCAACAAGATTAGTTTAGAACAATGTTTTTTTCCATTTTTCTCTTATTTTATCCATATCCTTAAGTATTAAGTTCATAGTAGAATGTGTCTCATCAGTCGCGTCCTACATTATTTGACTAATGTATCTTGTTCCGATGGGTATTCCTCTTAAGACTTAATCGCGTTCCTCGATCATTATTAAACTGTGTATTTTGCTTTGTGTCGTATCATCCGCCATCTCGTTTTCATTTGAGTTCCTATCATATTAATGTTCGTTTTTCTTCAATTGTCTGTACTTCTTTCAGTCAGTTGATAATCTTTCCCAGACACCAAATTCGACTCAAATTAATTAACATTAAATACTAAACTTAAATCTTTATAATACATAACAGTTGTATTACCCGATATTTTCGTCCGGAGTAAAATGAACAAATATAAAATGGTACACAAGAAATAGTCAATATCAGGCCGATGTACCTCGATCGCTTGTTATGGACAAATCTGAAGGATTGAATTTACCTGAAGTACGTGTTCATGCGATGATTGCAGTGAACTGGTGAGCATATTGGTTTAAGTTAAGTCGTCATTGAACCCGTAGAAAATTTTTTAATAAGTCACTGAAAACCAGACAGATGGCGCTACCGGTATATCACAGTTTCTCCCATCAAATACGTTTATAAGTCTACAAAATTGTTAATTATTAATTAATAATAAAATATATTATATAATAACCATATACTTAAAACAACCTAGCTACTAAGCACGCTGGTAGTTATAGCATGTTCTATAAATTTAAAAAAAAAATCATATTAGATAAAATATGTATACCGTACAAGTGTACGTAGGTACATAAAAAATGTAATATTAATCAAATTATTATTTGCTCAACAGTTTGAAATTGACTTACAAGTGACCGTTTTAGCATTATTATCAAAAAACACCTTATTCCAATTTCCAAGCATGTGCCGTTCTATGCTGATCGTTAGGTTACTAATTAATGACAATATAACAAAATTATAATTTATAAAATAAATGTACCTAATGATTTGGTCAAAAATTAATTCAAACTACGTATCAAGTTTTTATTTATTATTTTTTATTTAATAGAAAAATAAATAACTTAAAGCAATATAAAATATTTATCAGGTGTTGTATTATTATATAATCAGTTTGGAAACTCTTGATTACTGTATGCATATTTTAATACTTTACACAAAGCAATAACAGATAACACTGTTACAGTACATTTATAATGTAAAATATTTAATAACCTCATTAATTATTATATATCACATTGTCGTTTATCAGTCCCAATTAGTCTAATGGCCGTTTCCAGACTTGCTAAACGCTCTGTACATTAAAATATCCTTATTATTAGTTATGAACGCCAAACAGGCGCTGCGGCGTAGTCAGCTGAGAATCATTTTTCGTAAACACAAAAACACTGTCTTTAAAATTCAAATTTAACACATCCATTACACACACAACCCACTCACCGATGACGATTAGGTCAAAGACGACACCTACGAATCGTACCCAAGCACAGCGACTTTCGCAGTTTTTTTTTCTTTTCTTACAACATATTCAAATCAAAACGGAATATATACAAATACCGGAATATGTGCAATGCGCATACCGTACGAGTGTGCAAGCGGTTTTGTCGCATCGGCATCACGGACACTGCTGGAACTGGATAGATGTTTCACGTTTGCCTATATTATAATACACATATATATATTATTAAATATGATGAATGACGGGTTTAAATTCCACACGTATTCCCAGCCCCACTCTGATCAACAAATAACCAATACCTGCCAATACCTATCATTCCTTACACTCCTTCCTAGTTCCTACCAGTACCTCGGCATAGAGATCACGCGTGTGAGTCGCATACATACCGACGAGTCAAACAATATATTTATTATTGTAGTGTCGTCGAGTTGTTTTGTGCACACGCTAGCCGGAAGAGAAATGACGCATCGGCTCGCGTGCGTGCGAGTGATGTGTGACCGCCGTCTTGCCCCACCACTATTCGACCACAACGGCGTTAGGTATTGTTTTGTGACTATAATATTAAATAAGTTTTTTTCTTTGGCCACCGATCGCCAGATATTTACTAATTAATTTTTGTTTACCTCTCCCTCCCCCCCTCTCCCAACCGAAATTGAATTTATCACGTATACGCCGCCAATATAGACGTTGTCGCGCCCACTGACTCGATTAAGGGACAAAAAATCAAAACCATTTTGTCCTTAACAATAATATATATTATCGGTGGAAACAACACAAAACTTGAAAATAATAATTATTTCAATCAACATTATAATATACAATAGAGGTAGTTTTCTGAACATTAGCTATCTGCTAACAAAACGTTTACGTTCGACAGCAGTTAGTCAAATGTCTCAATCAGTCGTCATTCTAAATAATATGTTACTTAGTTTACCAGCTATACATTTTTTTTATATAAACTAATTCATGTCAGACTTTCACTTGACAAAAGGTTACTCATATTAGAAGTACAAAATACGGAACATGACATATAATATTATATAATTCGTAGATCATAAATATAGGTACTCATCATAATTCATAATAATTAAATGACATATTAATAATTATTAATTGTTGTCGTTTGATTAAAGTACAAATTCATTGATTATACATCAAATCAGAGGCGCCCGCAGAGAAGGGCCAGTTGGCACCCACTGACATTTTTTAATAAACAAAAAAATCATTGTGCACGTGAGATTCATAACTTTATTTTATAAAATTTCGGAATTCAAAATTATAAAATTGCCCATATTAGTGAATCACTCACTGCACAAATAATATTTTTGATCATCTTAGTTCTACTAAAATAACACACTTAATATTATTGCGAGAATGTGAATATATAACATGCATTTAATTTTGCACCCTCTGAGCTGATTTTCTGCGGGCGCCCCTGCATCAAATAACTTTCATTAGAAAGTTATCCATAAACAATAACAAATCATCAATTTGGGTTATGTGATACAAACAATAAAACTAAAAAGCCAGTTAAAAATAAATATTTTATTTAACCAATGTGACATTGAGATGATCCATACCATCTAGAACATTATTATACAAAGTATTTCTAGACTCGTCTATTTAATTAAGTTAATTGAACAACCATTTGAAACTTTAAACATTGCACCTGCAGTTTACAATAAATATTAAAGAGGTTGACAATATATATAATAAAAGTAAGTCTTTTTATCTAAACATTTTGATTGTATAAATAATTATCATTATCTGAACGTCATATTATTATTCTTCATCATTTCAAAGCAAAGAAAAGATTTCAACATCCATAAGCATTTGAAAGTACAATTTTGACTAAACAATTATTTTGTACTTTTACAAGTTTAAAGACATATAAAAGTTCTTGAGGCATTTGAGTTGTTGTTCACTTAACATTGTATTAAAATTAATTGGTCTACAAATCAATAATTATAAAAAAATAGAAATACAATTAAGCGTAAAAAAAGTTAGTTTAAAAAAATATCTGTTAGGTCTACTTTTAAAATTATTTTCGGCAGACAACAATTTACCTATTTCCATAAATGGATACAATTTTTAATTTTTGGTTTATTAGCCTACCTACACATAATGTGGTAAAATATTATTTTCATATTATGGCTGTATTTATTTTAAATGTTAATAATAATTATTAACTAAAATGTATCTTAATAATATTATTAATCATCAAATAAGTAACTGATGTTACAAATGAATATTATGTTTAAGAAAAAAAAATATATTAATCAACATAAAATGATACATAAAAAGGATTGACAAAAGAACAAAAAAATAAAAATAAAAATAAATTGGGTCATTATTATAATAAACAAAAACAACCACAAATAATTATGGCGTATAAAAAACCTATTTATTTATTATTCAATGAATGCACATATTTTCTTGTAAAATATAAAATAAATTATTTATATATATATATATATTTATAGATTAGTAAAAACAAAATAATTATTATTTCATTATTGTATCCATGCTAAATCATGATTTAAATTGTTTTATCTTAAATATTTTTATGACATAATTGTCGCACCTGTTTATTTATCCGCAGCCTTACAATATAACACACTTCCTCTTCTTAACTGGTTCAGGAGGCTCTAAAGCTGCAAGAATAGCTTCATCAAAAACATTTTTTAGTCCTTTCTGTAAACAATAGAAGAAATTAAGTATTATAACTGACAAACAAAATCTTAATTATGTTATAAACGAATACAAAACGATAAAAGACATTTGCATAAAATAATAATTTTTAGAATGTAAAAATAACTAAAATCTTTAAATTTTAACACAAAAAAAGTTTTAGTACTGTATTAACTTTTACATCATTAATAATTAAATCCCACAAATGCATGCATCTATTTAATCTAATCATATATTTTCTTTGGAATGTAAACAATTTTTTTATTTATAAGTTTCTCGCGACTATTAGATTCTAAGGAATATTTTATGGGCAACTTCATAAGTATTTGCCATCAGCCATGTTATGTTAGTTATAAATGACATTAGCTAAAGTGAATGAATATAGTAAACGTATAGGAAACTATTTTATGCACTTACAAATGTATTATATTTTATTGTTTTTTTTTTTTTTATTATTATTATTATTGAAAATGTTTTTTGTTTTACTAAAATGGATTATTATAATTCCAAAAATACCTACGTAATGATTACTCTAATTTTTTATTATAAAATATATTCTAGTTGTCTATAGTATTCACAAGGAAACAATCAAAGAAATATTTTTTTGTAGATTAACAATCTTTTTTTTATTATTAATTATCAAAGAATGTATTTTACAATCTGTGTTGGAACAGTACAGTTAACTGATATTAAAATTACTATACATTTGAAATGTGAAATAATATGAGGAGGGAGAATAATCAATGATGAATTTGACATTTTTTAACCAAATTTTTATAATTTAAAAGGCAAAAATAAAAACTGTTACTTGGTAATTTCTTTATAACTATTATGAAAACATAGATAATTTTTCAGAATTAAAAATGAATAAGATTTATACAATTGAAATTAGAATAAATAATTTCTGACAGTGATACTATTTAAAATATTAAACATCTATCAGTTTATTAAAAAAAAACTTACTTAGTACGTTGTAATATTTTTATATTTCTTATATATTATAAAAGCATACTTCAGCTAATATTCATTTTTACAAAGTTACAAACCACAATTACAATTTAGTGAGTTTAAAGTTTTAACTAGATAAATAATTTAACTCGTAGTAAATTTTTCTAATAATTATAGTTATTAGCTTTAACTAACAGTGTAGGCTCTTAATCATAGATATATGTGCCAAAGATAGTGTAGTAAAATTTCCCTAGACGTCTCCTTATAGTAGTTTTTGGAAATTATAAATAACACGTTTTAAAATAATTCTAAAATTATAATTCAAATTAATTACAATATTTTAAACATACTAAAAAAACTGATTATTTATATTAAATCAAATTATGTACATACCCCACTTTTATTTAAATTTTATTTATACACAAATAATGATTATCAATAAAAAAAAGTTTACTTTTAAATACAGTTAAATATATAAATTCGATTAGAAAAAGGCCATTAGGTATACCGCAGTTATGATGGGAGGATTGTATTAAAAAAGATATTAAAGCAGTAGAACCAAATGTATAACGGAGAGAAGTTACAGATGATAGAGGAAGATGGCGGCAAATTTGTTTGCAGGGATAGTCTTGAAGGCCAAAACCCACAAGAAGATACATAATCCTAATATCTGCTACAAATTAAACCTCTACTAAATATTAGACATAATTCTGAAGACCAAAACTATCCACTATTCGAATATTTCACTGGAATTTCTTTTTTATTTACTATCATATTTAATGTACCAATTAGTTAATCTTTACAAATCGATGTCTATAATACCAAAACTCCAGTATACTAACTTGTGTAAGTGCTGAGCATTCAACATATTTCACAGCTTTAAGTTCTTTAGCTAGCTTCTCTCCTTGTTCAAATGATATTGATTTTTGTTTATTTTTGGCTAGTTTCTCCACAGTTGTGGCATCTTCTCTAAGGTCTATTTGTGTGCCCACCAACAGGAATGGTGTTTTTTGACAGTGATGTGTTATCTCTGGAACCCACTAGAATATACATATTGGTTAATATCAAATAATAACTTGGATATGTTAAGATATTTCTTACTTTTTCTTTGACATTTTCAAATGAAGATGGTGAAACCACAGAAAAACAAACAAGAAACACATCAGTTTGTGGATAACTCAAAGGTCTGAGGCGATCATAATCTTCCTGACCTAATATTTATTTATTGAATAAGCATAAAAAATTAGAATACATAAAACTAAAAATGTCTATTTAAATGTTTAAATATTATTTTACCTGCTGTATCAAATAAACCTAATGTGTATGGCTCCCCACCAATCATAACTGTTACTGCATAATTGTCAAAAACCTTAAACAAAAATTTAATAAAATAACATATTTTATCAATAAATATACTGTTTGATAAATTACACATATGACAACATAATTATCTGTATAGATATTTAATTTGTCATGGTTGGTGGGTAATATACTAATATCACATCCAAAGCATATAACAAAATAAGATAAAACAATTGTTTGGGGACATATAGTTATTTCTATTATAAATGTATATATATATATTGTTAAAATATAAAAAATATTAATGAAACATAAAATCTAATAAAAAAATATATTAACAAAAGAGATTAATTTATGCATAAATAATATCAAACCAAACAACATATTAAGATAAAAAGTTTAAAGGTTATATAATCGTCACAGTATATTAGATACCAACTTAGTGTCTAATTATATATACGATACACGTGTTATATACCTAATTATAGGTACCAAGCAGTGGTTTATTTCTTTTAAATATGTATTTATCATATAATACCATTAATAACATTCAACTTACATTTAATTTAATTTATACTTATGGAAGTAGATACCTAAATCAAAACATGTATAATTTGTCATATATATAATATAATTTATGGCTATATTAAGTATTGTTTGTTTTCATATTATTTATGTACACTACCTACCTATACTCAATGTATACGTAACAGTTTAATATAATATGTGCTTATTAAAAAAATAATAATAATAAATACAAAAAAAAAGTAATATTTTGTTCATAATTTACTAAGCACTATTGATTTTTTGTTACCTACTTAAAATAATAGATTTAATAATTGTTATAATTGAAATGAATTTGTTTTATACCTCTAGAATAAATCTGAAATTTTTAATCTTTAAGTAGGTATACAATCAAACACAAAATAAATAAAATAAAAAATTAAGTTATGGTATTTATGGATTATATCTAACCAAACATAAATAATACAGTAGATTGATATTAAAGTAACTCGTACTTACAGTTGGTACATATTCTGAAGGAAACTTGTTTGTTGTGTACGATATCAGCAGACAAGTCTTACCGACAGCTCCATCACCAACAACAACGCACTTAATGGTCTGCATGTTGCCACTATGGAAGCACTCCTACGTGAACACTGAAATAGGACGAAAACACTATATTACAAAAGACTAACGGACGCATAGTCGATGTGCATATCACAATTTATTAAACATACACACACACACACACACCATACACAATAACAACTTTAGACGATGATATAAAACGAAATTATTTTAGGTAGTGTTATTCATACTATGATTATTAATATAATTATTTTCTTCGAGTAGTCTCGGTTACCTGGTGAGTAAGCAGCACAGAGCACTAGAGAAGTGTTCTCGCTGGTCGTCGTCGCACTCGAACGCTGCCTGCAGCGATCTTCAACCCGTGTACGGAGCGTACCCGGCGGCAGATCAACACGCGCGGACCAACGTCGGTAGAGAAAAACAAGGCGGAACGCGGGTTAACACAAAATGTATAAACAATACAAAAAAAAAAAACCAAAATTTACGACAAAAACACAAAATCGTCTACGAGACGCACAGGTACGACTACGCTACATGCAATTCGACTGGGCCGGCGCGCACTGCGGGTGTAGATGGGTGGGGAGAGGACGAAATTAAAAAAAAAAATTAAACACTGCGCACGTACAGTAAAAAAACCGCTAAAAAAGACAGAAGCAACAAATTTCGCGTATACTCAAAAGACAATCTCTTACGCTTAACTATAGGTAGTTGAATACTGGTGTACGGTGTCGTGCCGTGTCCGTGTGTGACGGGATAACAAAAATTTCGGGCGTCAACAAGCACACACAAACACACATACACACAGACGCGACACACACACTCAAACGGGCGCGCACGCACGCACGCCGTCCACATACGGATGGAATTCTCGTACCACGTTGCCGCACTGTGCGAGCCGTGGAGGTTGTGGCGTTGTCGTCGAATCTTTGGTTGGAGGACGACCGGAGGGGGATAGACGGGATGTTACCGGAGAACTGTTCGGCTGTCTAATCACGAAACACGGCGAGCGAAATTCTTATCAATTTACGTTTTATTCGTTCATTTTGAGTCACAGTCCACAGATAATATTATACCTAAACAATTGCACTAATATAATTACTTTATAATTAGTATATAATATGTGTGTTTTGAGCACGATTTTTTTAAATCTTTAATCGTGGTTTTGAGTACAATTTACGTGTACATATTTTTATGCACTCACTCTTGATACCATGGTCACA
>VUJU01005929.1:0-12018 GCA_009835225.1 Aphis craccivora
TAAATAACTGTTCCGGAGCCCAATCATAAGCCAGACCGACACTGATCTACTGACTATTCTAGAATATACTATATTATAATAAAAAAATAGAAGTTTGTGGTATATCACAACGTTAATAATATTATTATTATTCTATTTATTTCTTTTAATTGCAAAAGTAATAAAGAATAAAGAAACATTTTAGCCTTTAATTTCTTTTTTTTTTTGTATTATTTGCTTATGCTTATTGCTTTTTACATTTAAGTATTATAATTTATTGTTAAATGTTTATTCAAATGTGGTATATTTAGTGAAACAGTTCTACAGTGGTGGTACTTTAATGAAAATTTTATTGGGAAACTATTATTAATATAATAAAAATATTATTAATTATTTGGTTTTTCAAAGTAAACTACATTGAAGATTATAATAATATGTTTATATGAGTCAAGATTATAAGTGTTAAAGTTATAGGGCCAGTCATTATTATGCCCTACCCTAGCAAATAATGAAATGACGCCCCTGCCACCTAGTATCTACGTATGGGTATATATAAAATATTTAAAATTCTATAATTTTTGTATACAAATATGAAATATGTACCATAAGTATGTAGATGATCCGTGGAAGACTACGGATAATCCGCTAAGCGGATAATTGAGAGTAGGTGTACGTGTAGGTACTGTATAATTTTAAAATTTGTGTACCTAGCTATGATGATAAATATTATAATATACCTATAGGTATATTTAACATCGAAAAGTTAGTTTTAACGAAAAATATTTTTTTGTATTACAACAAAAAAATTGGCTTAACACTCAACTTTTTTAGAAATAACATTTTGTTTAATTAAATTTTAAATTTTTACAATATTTTGATTTTGTTGATTCCAAGCGGTGAGTCAAAATATAGGAATACTCGATTAAAGTTCGAATCGACAGCAGTAGATGTCGCTGCAACGACATATGATAATCAATCCGGAGATATTTTATAATTTACAAGACTATAGGAATATTATAAATATTGTATTATTATGTATGTAATTACAATAGGTATATAGTAGCTATAGTAATATGTACTACTCGCTTAATAAAACCCAAAGGGCATTATATAGGCATTGTAGTCATTACTCATTACCTATCAATGTGCAGAATTCAGATTAGAACTGAGCATAGGAATTATAATAAAACCTAGATTACCGACTAAACTGTTGAGTGAAGAAATATAATGTTATTAGTGTTGAAGTACGAAAATTGTAATAGATTTTTGTGGTAAGCAAGTGTAACGGTGTTATATTTATAGAACCGTTAGGCGAATAGGCAATTAACTTAAAAGCTCAAGATAGGTACGAGTTTCCCTAAGATATTCCGAAGACGAGTACAACCGTTTATAGAATTAATAAATTAAAACGAAGGCATATTTTCATATCACTTACAAATACTAGAAGCTGAGAATCACGTTAAATCCGGTTAGCGCTATTAAAAAATAAGGAGAATAGTAAAGATGGAAAAAAACCACCTTGTGGTACACCAGAGAGTATAAAAAATATATCTGTAGGAGGTGATTTTAAACCATGAATTCTATATTTTTGTTGTTGTTGTTGTTGATAGATTTATCCGGAACAGGATAGGATCCAAATCCATTTCGAAATAGAGTTTAAGATATATTTATATTCGGATGTAATTACGTTTGGGTATAGGTATACCAGAGTACTAGTGTATAGGCACCACGTAAGTCGTAAGTGTATTTTATACAATATGCTGTAGTATTACAATGTATACCGTTTTTTAGTGCGATGCTTATTTTAAAGTGTATTAATGATAAATATGACAAAATACTTATATGTAGCTGTCCCTATTTGTCGTACCTATATGGTGTAGTATACTAGTACGTTCATAATTATTATTGTTTTCAGTGTATAGTTTAAAGTTTTCAACGAATTAAAAGCTTAAATGCTTAATCTATCAATTATATATTAAAGACAAGCATTTTATAACAATTATCTTAAAATTTAGATAATTTATTCGGTTTATCGTTAAGTAGCTATCTACATTCAAGGCGCGGATCGAAGGGGGGAGGGACCATGCCCCCCCGTAGACTGATATATACACTGTTTGTATATCTGCATTGTTTTGCCGATAGCGTTTTTAGCGAAATTTTATTCAATCTAGATTGCCCCCCTCGTAAATATGTTCTGGATCCGCGTCTGCTACATTACGTTGTGCTTATGTATAGGTATTCCATACACTGTATAGGTATATAGGACTTACCTTACATACCAATTTACCATATTGCATTACTTGATGGTTAAACAATAGGTTTTTATATTTATAAAAGTTGTCTATATTTCAAAACAATAATTAAAAACAAACCGATATTTTTATTATTTATAATAATAAATTCAACTGATACAATTTTAACGTCTATAATAGGCATCAGATACCTATACCAACGCTTTTAACGGATTTTATTTATAGTGATGAATTAAAATTTTAAAGTTCTTATATTATTAATAGCTAGTACAATACTGTATGTACATCATGACTAAAGTTTTTAAGAAATACAAATACATTAGGTATATCTTATACATAAGATAAGATAAGTAGTATACTACTAATATAGTTTAAACAGTTTAATGATAATTAATTTGAATCTAAACCAATGTCTGCATTCGTTAAATCTTGTTGCATTAAATAGTATTGATGGCGGTCATTATTTCCGTTTTCATGACGTGTCGTAAACAGCATGTCATACAAGTCTTTTGAATTTCTTATAGTAGCCGGTTTGTATTGCAATTTATAAGTCTCGTCGTCTTCTCGATTTAAAATATTGTTAAGCATGTGTTGATGATCGATGTACTGTTGTAATCTCGGTGTTGTGATAGCGGACGGGATGATTGGAAACGTCGGTTTCCTTTTTCCAAACCTAATCATAGACAGTATTTTTTTGGTATATTTAATAATTTATAATAATAATCAGTATTATTATATATTATGTAGATTTTCTTAATAATATTTAGATAATTAAGATTAAAATAAAATTATAATTCAAGGAAAAACAATAGTATAGTATATTTTAAGTATTTTAATTTTTAATGTTTTTAATGGTCGAGTTAGGCAGGCAATTTATTTAATATGTTTGCTTAAATTAGAATATAAACTATATCTTTAATCTAATAATTAAAGGTATTGTGAATAATTCAAACAAATTGTAATTACGAAATTAATTATTTCGCGATTTTAATAATAATACCGTTTCATTTATAGGTACTTATATTAAGAAACAATAGAATCAAAATAATTTATGATGTATTCGTTTAATTTAGTAAACCTATGAATAAACTTACCTTGGACGAGAAACTACTGCCAAGTACTGTCCTAACTGGTCTAGATACGAACGTAATTCATCTGGAGAACCGAAAGTTTTAGGCCTTGTTGGTCGAGCTATGCTTTCCACCTCAGAAGATGTTACGGGATTACAGCAACACGTTGTGGTAAAGGCCATGACATAGACGACAAATCCAATGTAAACCATTACTTTGATCATATTAGAGTTATTATTTTGATGCATGGATAAAACGTTGGATGTAATTTTAAAACCTGAAAAATATCGGCTGAAAAATATTATAATAAAGAATTAATAAACAAATATATATTGCAACGTAGACGGAATGTTTTATTAGTTATTATGAAATATCAATCACATTTGTACTGTAAGAATAAGATCAAAGTTGATTAATAAATTACAAAATGCCTAAGAAGCAATAAGGGGATTCATTAAAAAAGACATCCTTTAAAATGGTTTCATGGTTAAACAAATCTTATACAATACAAAAAAAAAAAAAAAATAATAATAATTTATTAATGAATTCTTTTATTATTTGTAGCAATAAATGAATAAAATCATAAATATTCATAACAAGACATATTTAGTTAATATTGGTTATGCTACGTTTGGTTGGTTCTAGAAATGTATTTGTTTTATATTAAATAAACAAACTAACAAATTTACTGTTAATTAATTTTAGTAATAATTATTAGTAGATTGTATACTGTTGTTTTACTTTCTATTGACGTATTTGTACTGACGTAAATAGTCTTATTGTGTGATGTAATATACTTGAACTTCGACAATGAAGGGTCCCGGTAAATAAATATCATTAAAGATTATAAATAAAGATTTTATTTTTGTGATAAAATAATAAGTTGTACTGTTCTTTTATAACTTGGAGAATTCAATAATTTAAAATAAAGTTAGGTTAAATTGCTTACAACTATATAACTTTTAATTAATTAAAAAATAAATCGTTTCTAGTGTTTTTATTTTAAAAATTAGTTGCATAATGAAAATTACAGTTGTCTTTAACTTTAATCTGTATGGAAATATAAAAACAATAAGATAATAATCCGAGACTGATAATTGTAGATGAAAGCTCTTTACGCGAGTACAAAACGATTGCAGTAGAATACATAGTGAGAAACCGAGTTATTTTTACTTTATTTTGAAAGTGGCGAATCCCATTAGAACTTTTATTAAATTGACATGTGATTTGCTTTCATGAGTATAAAATAATAGCAGGTAGGTGCAAACCAATTTAGTTTATTAACTACTATTTTGTGAACACTTAGTGCCGGCTTGATTTAGTCAACCGTATTCAAAATTAAACTGTTATACTAACAAAAAATACATATTTTTTAAATTATCTTATTTTAATTTGATTTAAATATATGCATAGTTAATCGAATACTGTTACCTATACAATTTTGATTCACGAATGTCATCCATCGTCAATAAAGTCGTACTAATAAATTTTGTTTTTAAATAAATAATCTAATTACTTGTAACTTAAAATGAAAATGTCTTACTATTATTTATGATTTGTAATCAATATTACAGCTCAAAGTTATAATCAAATAAATTGTACATCTTTGATTCCATGCAAAGTTATTTTAGGCTTTATAATTTAGGTTATACCCCTAAAGATAATTCAAAATAATTTTAAATTTATGATGCTTTGAATCATTCGAGGAACAACCTTAAAAATGTGCACACGTCTGTTGGTTTTTTTAATGTTTCACTATTAGGAAATAGCTAGGAGTCGTTTATTGAAGTGCATACTTAGCGCAATAATATATTATTAATACATTTATTGCATTAAAATGACTATCATCATTTATAGTCTAAAAAATGCGTGAAAACAGATTTATTATAGTTATAAGTATGTGGAAAAATTCACATTTTCATAAAAAAAATTGAGTAACACCAAAATCAAAATTTCTTTTTTATTTTGTTTCAAAAAGTGTCTATGAAATTAGTGGTCTATACAAGACCAATATAATATGGCAGCGTTATGTGAAAGTTAAAAATGCGTAGGGGGCGTCATTTGAGACTGTTAAAAGTGTACGTATAGTGATTACATAATAATCTCGAGAAAGAAATACAATTACAAACATGTCAACAACGACCAATACGTGATAGAATAACAAATTAGTATGGTGACGCTGCAAACCAGATCAGATTTTTAGTATCGACATAGTTTTTTTTTTTAAATGGAAAGTTCTACGTATGAATTAGTAAGAGGTGTATAAAATGAGTTCAACGAAGACTAAAAACATTTATTTTAATTTGAGTCCAAATGATAATTCAACCTGAATAAAAATAACAACATAATATTCCTGGTTGAATTAAAAAATTAAATGATTTCATATGAGGCGAAGTTAGCCAAATGTTCATTAAAATAACAAAAAAATAAAATAATAATAAAAAAGTAAAAATTATTTTGAAAATAATATGCGATATTTTTTTTTGCATTTTATGTTGTCAAAATAATATGTAGGTATATATATATATTATATGTATATATGTATATATATATATATATGATATTTTTTTTAAATAGAAATTATAATTTTTTTATTAGCCCCAAGAGTCTCCAATACGTTGTTTTAGAGTATAGGTAAAAATTATAAAAAAATGTGTGTACCTGAAAAAATAAGCACAAATAACAAGTCATTTTTATCAGTTATCAATTAAATTTCATGGTGAAATCATTAATTTTATTGAAATATAATATCTGTTATTTTAGTACATTTGTTAAAAAATAGTCACTGCTTTAAATGGTTTACTGATAGTCCTATACATTAATACTTTTTTAAAACTGTTAACATTGGAGGATTTATGTGAAATTTTGTTTTAACCTTGTCATATTATATTTTATATATTTTCATGCAATTTAACTTTTATAAAGTGAAGATTATTTTTACAGCAAACTTTTTTATAAGGTATTAGATACTCATTTTAATATCTATGAGTTTTGACAAAATTTTATGAATAAAATAAATATAGAAAAAATTCTAAAAAATTTAAATGCTTATAAGTATAGCACAAAAGAGACAAAGTATTTAAAAATAAAAAATATACTGAAAAATATTTGAAGATTATTTCAATTGTCTACTAGGGTAAAAAATAACCATTACATCATCGCAAAACTCTTAAGAATAAATTGTAAAAGTATATTTCTACTCGATAGTTGATACAATTAATGTTTTAAGTATGTACAAAAAAATGTATTCTGACAACATTTTTTAGTTTTAAGCTTATTGCCTATAGTTTTGTTTCAAATTATAATATGTGATAATGTGAACGTGAATAAAAACTGTTTCAAGGTGTCTATTACAACTTAAATAATATTAATCTAACGAAAATTAAATTAATTTTATTTGATAAGTAATTTAAAAATAATTATTTATGATAGAACTTTTGAAATCTTAATATTTTTTATGTTTAGCATATTTTAATTAGAATTGTATGATAAAAATTAATTTTTTATTTTACTAGCTTAGAAAACTGAACTTAGTTAAATATACCTAAGTGTTTTTTAAATAGTAATAATAAACAATTTAAAAAAATGCTAAGTTTAGTTTTTAAATCAAAAGTAACTTGTGTTGAGGCATTAGTTATAAATAAACATTTAATTTTTATCATAGAAATCTAATTAAAATATGCTAAACAAAAAAAATATTAAGATTTCAAAAAGTTCTATTATATAAAGTTTTTTCTATCATAAATAATTACTAAAATTTTGAAATTTATATTAAAATTCATTTAATTAAATGTTCACAGTACAAATTTTTTCAATAAATTGGTTATCTGTTGAAATACATATACATATAGAGTATAAAGTGTAAGTTGTATGTAGAGCGTTAATTAATTTAAAACATGTTAAAAATGATTTATAACTTAAATAGGTAGTAATCTTGATAAAATTGAAAGTGATAACAAACTAGAAATATTATCTTGTACAAATTGTATCATATTGATAAATAAATATTTTGGTTATATGTATAATATTATTCAGTTATTGTGATCAAAATATCTATTGCTAATATTTATTGCTCTTAAAGTGGAGCGTATATTTAATTATTATTATTTATTAAATTTTAAAAATATAAAACAATAACATTAAACAAATATTACATTTAACTGTTTAGGTTAAAGTAAAAAGTTACCTAAGGATAATCGTTTATATCAGTAGTTTTTAACTTGGGAGTCGCGAATGATAGGTTTTTGAAAAATGATTTTTCATATTATTTAAAAATAAAATAAAGTTAATTATTTATTTTGTTCTATATCTATACAATAACATGGCATTTTAAATTGTTCGTAACGTGTATCGATTTATATCTTATATATATATTTGAAGAATTTCAGTTGCAAACATTTATTATAATAATCAGTTCCTACATATTTGTTATTTGGGCAGTGTGTTGTACATATTGTATTTTGCGTTTTCAGTTCTTATAAAATAATAAAAAACAAATACAGGAAAAAATTAAATGTAGAACCAAACTTAAGAGCATAGTAGTCTCTAATATAAAACCAAATATAGAATCAATAATACCTAAAGTTCAAGCTCAAGTACCTATCTCATTAACACGTGATAATTTTTAAGTGTAGATTATTAAAATTCTATACCATATTAGTATTTCATCGGCAATTAAATCAAATTTTGATGAATAAGACAACATTTTTATGTTGAAGGGGTTGCATTACAAAAAAATAAAAAATAGAGGGTCGCGATCCGAAAAAGGTTAAAAACCACTACCTAGTATATAAAATATTCATTCCATCAAATAAACATTCTTTAAAATTAAAATATCTTTGTTACTACTAAAACGTAAATTTATGAATATACTACAAAAATATATATATAATGGTTATAGTTATAATTTTGTTACTATTAGGTATAACATATAAAATATGCAACCATAATATATATAAATTTGAAATACCTATCTAATAGTTATACAAAATTATTTAAAAACACTATAAAAATATTTAATCTATATTATTTACAATTATTACATAAAATATTATTTTATATAGTTATACGTAATTTTTATACTTACATTTCAGTAGACTTTGAATAGGTACCTATGTAGTTATTATTGTTAAAACGGTAAGTACGTATTGAATTGTTGTCAATAAGTACCTATCGAAAGTCTCTACGCTGCTGACGATAGTACAGGAAAAGATGGTTTTCAGTGATGACTTGGGTTTATATACCCTTTTGGGTGCATGTGTACACACACACACACACACACACTAACATACACCCACATATGTATAAATGGGCGCTCCGAGTGTTCGTTGGCGATTCTATGAGGGGTGTGCAACAAGTCTCTCCACCCATAATAACATGTAACATGTATTTATATATATATATTTAATATCAAAAGATCGATTTTAGTAGAGAAAAAATATAAAATAAAACTAAACCACTTTTTTTTTAATACCTATCATATATTTGAAAGCATCAAAATAATATATTGTATATATGTTATACTATATTATGTACTTATTTAACAATAATAATTATTCAATCCTTTGATTTACAGCTTTTACAATGCGGCTCGTAGCAAGAAGAATTTTAGAATGTTTCGATGTTTTGTTAGTACCTACTTATATTTCTTTAAGAATTATCGACTTATATTAATATATATGTTTTACGTTGATGTATTTTGAAGTACATGCAATACGATTTAGGTATATACACTATACAGTATATCAATTCGTATTATGTTGGTACTTGTATGTAAAAATGATTAATTACTTATTGCGAAAACAAAACCTATACTTACGGAATTAAATCTTTTACAGTAAATATAGATATTTTGTAATCTTTACAGAAAGTTCGTATTAATATGTAGAGAATTAAAATTTTAGTTGTAATATTTTATCAACAACGGGAAAATTCAAATATACATAGATACACAACAATAATATAATGTAATAATGTGCATATATAGTATATTGGTATTATATATTATCAGTTTGATGTATTACATATGTATTTATCGTTACTGAATTTAAAACTTTATTTAGACACATCCTATTGTTCTGTGAATGTTTGTGAGGAAAGCATAATATTATAAATATGGCGGCTATTGAATCACAAAATATGAGTCAGATTTATTGTTCAGAAAGGGCATGCTAATAATTTGATGTTTTTATTTTACATTTATTTAAACATGTTTATTGATTTTTTTAAAAATATATTGTATATACATATAATTATATTTAATATAGTGTTAACACTATATTATTATTATTAATTTATAAGTAAATACCTACGCATCTTATGTATATCGTACATTAAGAGGTTTCACATTATTCTTTAAATCTGTTTAATAATAGCATACACTGGTGGCATTTTATAATTATTTTACTATTATACTCGTTATTAATCATTCGTATATCGTATTTATTTATCTTTATAAAACATTTTTGAATCCTGCATAGGTAGTCGAAGGGACCTAGTACGCTACGGCGTGTTCTTCAACCTACAAAACCTGCCTTAGTAGGGCATTTGTGATAGATAAATTTAACGAACGGCGCAACTGAGTCCAAACGATTTATGGTTTTAGAATTTAAATTTGAACTTATTGAACTAATAACGTTTATTAATGATATTAAAAATACTAAAAAATACTCATAATTATTATTAAACTAATACATTCTTTGCTTCTTAGTTGAACAACTTAAAGTTTAAAATAAATAATTGTGTATACCTGAATCTTATTATCTTTACTTTTTTAATGACATGTTAACAGATCAACATTAAACAATTTTAGAATGTAATTTTTATTTTCTTAAGCGTTAACGATAGGTAACGGATAAAAATTAAATAGTATTGGATATTATATGAAATAAGTACCTACTAGATATTGCAATTTGTTATGAAATTGTTTAGAAATGATTATGATGGAATATTTAAAAGAGAAATTCGAGTTCTTAAATATATTAATAATTATTTATATAGGTACCTATAACATATTATAATTTATTTTATATTTTAGTGTTTATATTAAAAAATATATATATATTATTTACGAGTATACACTATGAGTAATTATATAGTTTATTATTTGTTTATGAATATATATAACTTCTACTGAGTTATGTAAATAAATTGATTTTACTTCTTTAAAAAAAGAAAAAAATTGTTTATGAAAATATAATTGTGGGATATAAAAATGGTTCCAATAATTTCCTTTTAATTGAGTCGTTAATATTATTTGTACATTATTTTAAGGAAATGTGTATTTTTACGAGTAAAATTAATTGGTGATATTTAAAAATTAATGTTCAATAATTTATCATAATTAAATACCATAATTTTGTGACAAGTAGGAAATTTAAAATCAATTGGAAAATGTTCGTAATTAATTGACCTCGTCAAAATCATTCTCAACCATTTCAAATCTCATATTATTGACCGTTTATAATATATATTCAAAAGTCGAGTAGATTTATTAAGTTCATCGTTTTAAGTACCTACATTTTTCTTTAAAATTATACATTTATGTCCAAACAAATTTATACAAAAAATATAATGCACCTCCTCGTAAATTACAGTATGTTTCTAGTGTATGATAAATATAAGTTTAAATGCTATGCTTAGTTTAAATTTGCGCATGTATAATTTATATTATCATTATATAACGTATAATATTTTACTCTATAGCAGTCTATATAGTATGATTGGTTTTTCTGGAAAATAAAAGTCATGACGTATGTTTTTGTGGAAAATTAATCTGACGCGACTTGAGTAATGACGTATGCACATGTTATTTATTTCCAGTCGGTTAACTATAATATGTCATTATTTAAATTTTTATAAAAAACTGATACTGATGATAATTTATATTTTATTAAATGATTACATATGCATGAACATAATGAAGCGAAAAATGTTTTGAAAGTTTATTTTAATTATTGACTGTTAAAAATAAATATAATATACTCGTAAATTAGGTATTTTTAGTGCAGGTTCATTTTTTTTTTTTTATTGGAATGTCACTGCTAAAAGTTAATCAACACATTTCAGACTATATCTATTTTTAAAATTATGATGAATATGCTCTAATATATTATAATCAAAAATATAATCCTTTATGAAGACAACTAGACACTAGGACTGTTGTATAGTTGAGTGGTTTTTTCACACGAAATCGTTTAATGAACAATTTATGGACGTGTCACGTGTGTCATCCGCTTGAACATAATTTTAGAAATTTATTTTACAATTTAGATTTTTTTAGTTTCAGTTCAGTAGACTAAAAGGTTTTACATTTGAATTTTAATTCTGTGTTTTAAAAAACTGTTTCAATTTATAATTAAAATAATATAATTATAATTTAAATTTAGAACAACTAAAAACTTAAGGGCATATATATATTATATATATTTAGGTCTGACACCCGAATTTGTCTATGATGTCTTCATCAAATTTAAGTCTATCTATGAATTGTAATAATGAAATACATTAACACTAAAAACAAATAATCGTATAATTGTTGGATTCTTATCACCTAAAGGCAGGGGCGTCATTTCATTATTTGCTAGGGTAGGGCATAATAATGACTGGCCTTATAACTTTAACACTTATAATCTTGACTCATATAAACATATTATTATAATCTTCAATGTAGTTTACTATGAAAAACCAAATAATTAATAATATTTTTATAATATTAA
>VUJU01005930.1:0-12017 GCA_009835225.1 Aphis craccivora
TATGGTCGTACGACGATATCAGATATCAGTAGGTATTCAGTAATCACAGTTTATCACTTAATCAGTATTTATTATTTATTATTTAATATTTATTATTATTTAGAATTTTAGAATCCACTATTTAATTTAATTTGCATTTTTACAAAATATTTTTGTAAAATAGTTTATAGTTATTTCTTATTATTACATTAATACAGTAACAGTACCTTTTACAAATTTACATTATTTACATTATTTTTTATGGTCTCTCAAGATCCGAATCTCAATAAAGGGAAATCAAAAATTGACACACTGGTATGTATTTTGTATAGGTATATTTAAACATGATACATCATATCATATTTAATTATTTAAACAAGTCATAATATTAATAAGAAAAAAAATAGCATTAGTAGTGTAGTATAAATACTGATTACTGGAAACTGGACATAAGTAATAAAATATTAATTAATATAAACAACTATTGTATAATAGGATAATAATAATACCTAATAATAATGAGTATAATAATAATAATTGTATAATAGTAGGTACCTATAATAATATAATAAATCTTAAATACAAATAACAACTTGTTTACTTTACTTTAGATTACATTGAACAAATACAATTTTTTCTACCTTGTCAGTTGTCAAACGACTTCTAAAGTCAGTTAACACCTGACCTGCTTTAGAAAAGACTCTCTCACTCGGTACAGATGTTGCTGGTATACATAATCTTCTCTTTAAAACTTCAAATAATCGTGGATAAATGTGTTTACGCTCTGACCACCACTGCAATGGGTCCATGCTGCGTGGTATTAGCGTCTCAGCTAAATATTTATCCAATTCTACTATTCCTGCAACAGTTGGATTATTTTGACCAATCAATGAATTTACTTTGTTATCAAATGTTTTCCATAATGATGAAGTTGTTGCTGTTTGTGCCGTTTGTGAATATGCAGTACTTGGGCCAGCTGCAGTGTTTTCAGTTCCAATTTGAATGCTTTGAAGTTTCCTACTAAGCACAGTTTTGGCCACTAAAAATTTGCTGTCCGAAGAAAACCCTTGTTTTTTGAAGCGAGGATCAAGAATAATAGATTGGGCTACAACATCTTTATCTTCAAAATTTCCAAAGTAAGTACGTAGAACATTTTGTATCTCGGTTGCCATTTTTTCAACTTCGTGCAATGTATCGTTTTTATAAATGTTTGATGTTAAATGTTCATCCAAAAATCCATAATATAAAACTACTTTTGAAATGGTTACTATTTTTTCAGCACTCACTTCTTCGGTGACATCATTGAAAATGGATAGAACGTTGCAGCACTGAGAAAGCAATTCCCATTCTTGGCTGGTAATGTTGTTCAGTTCATTATTTGTTACAGCCAAAGTTGCAAGTACAGAATCTTTCACCTTGAGAATCCTTTGGATCATGTGAAACGTAGAATTCCACCGGGTCTTACAATCCTGGATTAATTTAAGTTGTTCGCATCCCATTTGTTGTTGAAGATTTTTGAGCTTATTGAGAGCTAAAGTACTTCGTTTAAAGTATTCAACAATACCTTTGACCTTCGTTATTATAGGATGAACTGATTCTAAACCTTTTTGTACAGCAATATTCAAGACATGGGCAAAACAAGGGATATGTCTCCAACCATTATTTTTAATTGCGGACTTGATATTTGCTGCATTATCTGTAACAGCAGCAGCTACCATATTTTCCAACCCCCAATCATTCACCACGTTCAAGAGAAATTTACTCAACTCATCAGCAGTATGTCTCTCGGTAAAAGAAAAACAACCTAATAAACGAGAACATAATTGCGTATCTGAATTTATAAAGTGTACTGTAACTGACATGAAACTTTGATTGTTAGTAGATGTCCAGGCGTCTGTTGTGATACTCACAGCTGAAACATTTTGTACATCTAATTTCACTTTTTGATACACACTTTCATACAACTGCACCAACAAGCTATTTGCAACAGTTTTTCTTGTTGGAAGTGTATAATTTGGCACAAGCATTTTTATCAACTTTCGAAACTCGACTTGTTCAACAAGAGAAAAAGGATGGAAATGCTTAACAATGAAACGAGTAATTTGTTGGTCGATAGCTTTAGATTTAGAAATGGAAATTGGCTTACTTGCTATGATGTAACTTGACATAGATGTTTGACTTGATAATGATGTGACTGTACTTACAACTGGCATACTTGAAGCAGAACTCACTGTAGCTGTACTTTGAGTGGCCACCGAGGAAATATAATTTAAAAGAGTTGGTTGATTTCGAACATTACTCGAAGAAGGTACATCGTCAATGTTCTCAGCGTTCTCGGCATTTGACGGAGTGACAGCAATAGGATCATCTTCATTTTCTTGAGCTAGTACAACGTTGTCCCTTTGCTCCCTCAACTGTCTATTTAAATGTACAGTAATATGTTTGGTCTTCAGGTGCCTTATTAAATTTCCTGTAGATCCTCCACTATAGCTAACTTCTTGGGGACAATAACCGCATTTAGCTATCGTATTTGATTTTATATTAAAATGATTCCAAACACTACTTCTTTTACGATTCATTTTTAATTTTTTTATTTACTTTTGCAGGAATAAATATGAAATTGTCACAAGAATAAATAAATCAAAAGATTCGCTTAATGAATATTTTGTCAAATAAAAACTCGGATTGTAGATGTTTTAAATGTAGACAAAATATACAGTATCTATCTAAAAATATATATGCTCCATTATTACCCATTATCATTTTTTCTATAATTGTACTAATATACCATTTTTATGTAAATCTTTTAGATAAAGAGATTATTTTTTTATAATTTATAATATCATATTATATTATGTATATAAACAAATGTGTGTTGACTTAATTTTTATCAATTTTTTTGATTAACCAGATCTAGTTAGTCTATAGTGTCTATACCAATTGTATAGTAACCTTATAATTATTTATATCTTGATATAAAAAAATTAAAAGTTATCAAATATTAAATGGGTAACTATATAAATATATAATTAAAGAAATCGTCGCCGTCGAGCAAAAAGTGTCTAAGTGCAAAAAGTGACCAAGTAAAATAATATGGCCAAATAGTTACCATAGTCCTACTTCAACTGTAGAAAAAACGACCAAGTGAAAATGTTAAATATATACCAAGTTATGGGCTGTTGTATTTTGACTAAGTGTTTAAATTATTTTTTTCTACGTGGAAAAATTGTCCAAGTGTATTTGATCAGTTTTTACATAACATTCAATATATGACCAAGTGCACTTGGACAGTTTTGATACAATACGATATTGACAAAAAATATGTCCAAATGGACACACTGTAATTTTCTTTTATCAACTATAAAATAAATTAATATGATAATAATATAAAATATAATAATGTTATGTTATCAGTTTATCACTCAGTTTTCGACGTTCGACTGTCGTTCGCATTAAAACAATTAATTCGTTACTCGTTAGGTATATTATTTTCATTTTCGTTAAAATGAGCTCACGAAGCAAAAAATTGGTATCGCTATGCAACAGTAACAGTAAGTACTAAGTTTTAATTATATTATTGATAATATGTTATTATATAATATAAACATACTGTGTTGATGAGGTTGTGTGCTGTGTTGTATAGGAACTATTATTTTACTGGTCACACATTTTTTGTTTTAATGATTACTAGATAAGTCGCGTAAAACGAATTACATTGCACTCATAAAAACACAATTGATATTGTAATAATTTTGCAATAGTATTATAAATTATTAATTTATATTATAATTATGATTAAAAAAGCGTTAATGATATTTATAGTTTAAAAATAGTTTGATGATTAATGGCTTGGTTTTTTTTTAAAAAGGTGATGTCATTTTAAATACACCAAAAACGTATGCAGTTTTAAAAAATTTGAAAGTAACTCCTGATAATAATATTACTACTGAGGATAGATATTGCAAAATGAAGAGAAAAGCTTTAGATTTTAGCAGTGATGACAATTTAGACAGTGAAGATGAATGGAAACCTAATAATAATCACAAATCATCGGACTCTGAGGAAAATTACAATTATCTATCTGAAAACATTATGACGAAGGAAAGTGAAAATATTGTAGAACGGGAATTTGAAGGTATAGAAATTGAAAAAGAACAAGAAATTGAAATTGAAACGGAAGAGGATAATAATTTAGTGAGGTGGAGACGAGGGCAGCCTGAGAAATGGAAAAGAAATGTTGCTTTAAAAAAAAGAAAACTTTCTAAAAAACCATTAGCGATAGATTGTTCTAAATGTAAGTTCAAATGTTCGATAAGTTTTGATGAGAATTATAGAGTTCAATTATGCAGGGAATATTGGTCACTTGATTATGCACAACAAAAAAATTTCATTTTATCTCGTGTATCCCAATATTCTGTTAAACGACATGTTCCTATAACAGGTTCGAGAATCGCTAAACAAACATCGAAAAATTATAAATTTTTGAATAACAATACTCCAATTCGTGTTTGCAAACCATTTTTTTTAAAAACTCTTTCTATTAGTCATGGGCCGGTTGATAAAGCTTTTGAAAATTATAATGAAAAAACCGGAATTCATATTCACACAGACAATAGAGGAAAGAAGGAACCAGTAAATAAAAAAAGTTCTGAAACTATAAATTCAATAAAAAATCATATAGAAAAGTTCCCAATTGTTGAATCGCACTACTGCCGTTCAAATACAAAACGGCAGTATTTAGACCCAACTCTTTCAATTTCAAAAATGCACGAGTTGTATATTCAAGAATCAATCGAAAAAGGAAATGAACCTGTATCTTTAACCACTTACCGCACTATATTTTCCGAAAATTATAATTTGGATTTTTTTAAACCTAAAAAAGATCAATGTTTGTCATGTGAAAAATTTAAAAACGCTGAAAAACCTATTCAAGAAGATATTGCAAACAATTATGAAAATCATATTAGGAGAAGAGATGAGTCATTCGCTGCCAAAAATTTAGACAAGGAACGTGCCGTTCTTAATGACAATTTTTGCAGTGCAACTTTTGATTTGCAAAGCGTACTTCAAATTCCGTCGTCAGAGGTATCGTCTATGTATTATAGCAGAAAATTATGCACATATAATCTGACATTATATGAAGCTGCTTCACCGAACAAAGCATTTTGCTATTTATGGACTGAACTTGAAGGGCAACGGGGTAGTTCAGAAATAGGTTCAGCCTTGTTAAAATGGATAAATCAACTTCCACAAAATTTAAATGAGATATCATTATATTCAGATACGTGTAGCGGTCAGAACCGAAATCAATATATTGCAGCGTTGTTTTTGTTTGTTGTAAATAATTCACAAAATATAAATATATTGACACATAATTTTATGGAGAGCGGCCACTCTTATATGGAGGTTGACAGTATGCATAGTGCCATAGAAAATGCAAAAAAAAAATGTACCGGTTTATACTATTCATGATTGGATGACCATTTGTCGCTTAGCCAGATCAAATAGGCGTAAAAAGTCTTCTTCACCTTACTCTGTCCAAGAGTTAAAATACACTGATTTTATGGACTTGCGAAGTTTAGCAGGAACAATAATGAAAAATCGGTCGGTCGATGAAAATGGTGAAAAAGTTAATTGGTTGAAAATAAAAGTCATGAGATACGAAAAGTCAAACCCATCAGCCATAAAATTTAAGTATAATTATTCTGACGAGGAATTTAAAATAATAAGAGTTGGTGGGAGAGGTAGACCACCAAAATGCCCACAAACTTTAAAACAATTATACACAAAACAAATACCAATATCCGATGCGAAAAAAAATGATCTATTAAAGTTGTGCAATACCGAAGCAGTTCCAAAAGAATTCCATGAATGGTACAAAAATATTCCTAGTTGTACAAAAAATAAAGATGCCAATATTATAATAACTGAATTTGAAGACCAATCAGAGTAATTGTATTATGACGTATTATTTACTTTAAAGTAAAATATTTCATTTATTCCTATACACGAAAGTTGCTGTGATTATATTATTATTATTATTATTATTAAGACGATTGTCTACTACCTATTTAATATAAATTAGTTTGTTTCATTACTTTGTTATACACAAAAGTATAAAAATGTATTATTTTTATTATTTATTTTAAAGTAGTATGTAATATCATTTATTCCTATACACAAAAGTTTCTGTGATGGCAATATTGTTAAGTTTATTCAGTTTATTGTTTATTATAAAGCAGTTCATTACTTAGTTATACACGCAAGTATAAAAAAAATGTATATTATTTATTATAAAGTATTATGTTTCATTTATTCCTATAGGTACACAAAAGTTTCTGTGATTATATTATTATTATGACAATTGTCTATTGTTTATTATAAAGTAGTTTTATTTCATTTCTTTGTTATACGCGCAAGCATTAAAAAAATATTATGTTTATTATGTACCTATTTTAAAGTAGGTATTATGTTTCATTTATTACAATACACAAAAGTTTCTGTGATGATAATAATATTATTATATTATTACAATTATTATGTTTATAATTTTTTAAGGTACAACATGTTATTTAATTGTTATAAATAAACTATAGCATTATTATGTTGTTTTTTTTTTATTGATTCAAAATATAAATAATTTGTTGTTTTGTTTTCTAATAAAATAATTATAATTTTACTTTCCACATTTTTTGACCAAGTGATTTGAGTAAGTCAGTTAGTCATTTCTTAATTTGATCAAGTGATTAAAAAGTCAGTTGGTCATTTTTTCATCTATCCTTTTTTCTGTTTTACAAGTATTCTGCTATTTATTTTAAAATATAAAATTGGAAAATTCAAGGTTTAATTTCTTTACGGTTTTAAGGATTTTTTAAGACTAACATTATTAAAATCGAACGAGTTGGTGAATTTCCAGACCATTATGAATATTCAATTGTGCTTTCCCAACAAAGTTCAAATTTCACTTAGACACTTTTTGCACGACGGCGACGATATAGAGTACACGTAAATGAGAAGCACATGTTAAATGTTGAGCGTTTTTCAACTAAAATTAAACAATATTTTTCCAATATTTTCCCAATTTATTTTCAATGCAATGAGATATTTGTAATTAAATGACAACATCGATGACTTATCAGTGCGTTGCAATTTAACATTTTCCCCTAATACATTAACTCATAACATATATTCAAATATTTTACGACCTCGTTACATTCCTTAAATGCTCTCACAAACACTTTAAATATTAATCTCATCGGTTGGTAGTACTTTGACATTTGTTTTTGTATTTTTCGATTTTTTTCCTTTCAAGAATTTAGTCAGTTTACTATAGTGTTGCGTCATACCCCCCAACCCTAAAAAGTCGTATATTCCTTAATTTTTTTTTTAACGTTATTGTTTATGAAGATTTTTTTACTTTCCATAACATCCTCAAATGTAATTAATTAGTTATCTTTTATCATGTATACTCGTATATTCGCGATAATACGTCTGCATTTTTATTTTCTGCTTCTGGTTTATAAATAATTTCATAATCAATCATAATCAGCTGGGAAGCTGTCCATTTAGAGCGTTGTTGTAGTGTAGCTAGATAATCTTGAGACCATTGTTTCCAAAAGGACTGCTGTAGTTTCTGTATTCTCTTCCACCTGGTGAGTCGATTGGTAGGAGTTGGCTCAGGAATGTCGACTTCAGGTAGTTGCATAGGAGCTTTACCTAACAAGAAATGCCCGGGAGTCAGTGCTGAGTAATCAGTGGCTTCCATACTGACGGGGCAAAGTGGTCGAGAATTAAGTTGCGCTTCGACTTGACAAAATAGTGTGTGTAATTCTTCATATATAAATATACTATTAAGAGTTATGCGTTGGAGTATGCGTTTACAAGATTTTATATTAGCTTCCCAAATGCCACCAAAATGGGGCGAAGCTGGTGGGATAAAATGCCAGTCTATCTCTCTGGGCAAACAGAAAGCATTCAGGGCTGAGTTCAATTGTTGAGAGCACAACAGTTTATATACCTCATGTAGTTTATGATGCGTACTAGTAAAATTTGTGCCATTATCACTATACATTTTAGTTGGATAGCCTCGCCTAGCAACAAAATGTTTCAGTGTGGCGATGAAGGTATCGGCTGGGGCCCAATTCTTGAATCGCTGTGATAATTTATCACGCGTGATATTCATGAATTATCACACAAAAATCAAAATTATCGTATTTTGATATTCTGGAATCTATTTTTGATAATTTATTATGAAACAAAAGTAATAAATTATCCCTAGGCATTTTGCCGGTGAATTTGATTATCACAGTTATTTTATCATGTTATTGACGAAAAACTTCAAAAACTACGTACAAAAACTTCAAAATTAAGTATGTTGGGTAAGTTTTGATTTTACCAATCTATTAAGCGCTAAAACCACACATTTAAAAATAATAAAAAAAATATATTCAATTATAAGTTAGATTTTCTTTATATTAATTTATTATCCTATAAGTTATTTATTACATAATTGAAAAAATTTAAACACAACTATAGTTTGTCCAGCGAGAGAACGCGCCGATTCTGCGCATCCTCCTGCACCTCCCTGCTATCGAAACCGGTTTCCCTATGGCAGGATGACCTTTGGGGATGCGCAGAAACCCCGATTTTGGTCTGCCCGCGGCGCGTTCTCTCGCTGGACAGAGTATAATATGGGTTACAGGAGATTCCGGTTACCCCTTGAGACCTTGGCTTATGACACCCTTAACACAATATCAACCTAATACACCTGAAGAAAGATACAATCACAGATTTAAATATGTTAGAAGTTTGATTGAAAGGTGTATTGGTCTTCTGAAAATGCGTTTTAGGCAAGTTAATATTATTATTGTAATTATTAACTTATTTATAATTTTAATACTTACAAATATTTCAAAATAGATGTTTGTTGAAACATAGAATTTTGCATTATTCACTAGTGAAAGCATGTAAAATGGTTAACGCTTGCACTATTTTACACAATATATGTATCCAAAATAATATATAATTTCAACAAGATGATGAAATTGAAGAAGTGGAAGAAGTCGACTTAGAGATGTTTGAAGCTATAGACAATGAAATACGAAATAGACAAGGAATAAATGAAGTTATTAGCTGGTAGAAGGATGCAGCGCTGTGTCATAAGATATATTTCATACGAACGAGAAATAAAAAATGTATTTTACCATTAATGTAAAAATTTAATATGATTAAAAATTATAAGTAACTCTTAGGTAATATAGTAGTCTTTTGTAAAAGATAAACCCAAAATAATAAAACAAAACAAAATTTAAAAATAACAAATCATTAGGCATGAAAATTTATTAATTAATACATTTAAAAAACAAATTTAAGTAGGTAATATAATATAATTTTTACTATCAATATATCTTAGGTAAAATATTACAGTCTTTTGTAAAAGATAAACTCAAGAAAATAAAACAAAACAAAATTTAAAAAAAAAACAAACCATAAGGAATGAACACTTAATTAATACATTTAAAAAACAAATTTAAGTAGGAAATATACTAATAATGATTGTATAAAAATGTAAATCATTATTATCAAGCACTCTTAGATACAATATTACAGCCTTTTGTAAATTTATAACACAACAAAACTATTAAATTATATATTATATATTATATAAAACTTAACAAATCAATACAAAATACTATATCTTTAATATATTTTAAACTATAGGCTATAGAATTTTTATGTTTCTCACTTGCAAGTACTTGCCTCAATAAAAGTTGGTTTTTCTATTCCAGTAGATGAATCTTTTTATCATAATAATTTTTTTTAATTGACAATTTTTGTCTTGCTATTTCTACCAACTGTTCAGTAGCTGTTACACTCTTTTGTAGTCTTACCGCAACTATAGACCGACGCTTTTGGGTACTCAATTGCAACAGAATCTTGCATTTTATCCTGTTCTGATATATCTGCTTAATTTATTTTTCAAACAATATTATATATTTAAAAATATAATAAATTTAAGAAAAGCTATTCAATTTTAAGTATGATATTTACTTAATCTGTTTTCCTGTTCAAATGGTAATGTAGACATGTTTTGCATCGTAATAATTTTAAAATTATTATCAATTGGTTCAATATTCTGACTATTGATATAAAGTTCATAGTCTTCAATGGTAAATTCATTATCATCAATAATGGTTCTATTGTCTTCAATCCTTATTTCATTACCTTCAATAGCTATTTTATCTGCTTAGACAAAAGAAATTTGAAACTCAATTAGATATAGCTTAATTAGAATCACACATATTTATCAATGAATATTATTTTTATATTATTACCAGCTATTGTTTCAAAGTTACTTTCACCAGAAAAACTAAAATGAACATTCGATTCTGCGACACCGATATGTCCAGTTAAAGTTGTTGGATTTATTAGCGACAACATTTTGTCATCAGTTTCATTTAAATGATTTGAACAACTTGGACCCCCTCCAGTTTTATTAGAATATTTTTTTATTTGAAAATTCTTTCCTTTTGTTTTAGTTTTTAAATCTGCCCATGCCTAAAAAAATAAATAGCCATAAGGTAATATAGTTGTTAAGTATATTCTTAAGCCTTAACTATAAAAATATTATACACATATTAGTTATTACTTACTCTTTTCCATTCTTGAGTATTTTTCTTGCCCCCTGAAATAGAATTTAATTTATTCGCAATGCTATTCCACTTTGCATCTGCAAATTGTTTAGTAAAACTTTGTGTAAATTTACCGGATCTTAGCTCATGTTCTTCAGTTAATAACTCGATTAACCCGTCAGTGGTCGCGATGATTTTTATAACACCGTTAGTCGCGTGTGAGCGCGGCGCTCTTTATACCTGTTTTGCCAATTTTGCATACGATTTTCATTAGAATAAGTTAAAAAATAAACAAAAAATAATGCATTAAAATATTACTTTTATTTCTTATAATGATTAAAAAACAATAATATATTTAGAAATTAAAAATCAAATAGGTACATATCATCTTTTCAATACAACTTTTTATAATAACAATTTAAAATTATAAAATTATAAACATAAATAATACTTTGTTATACCTTATACACAATTTTAAAAATAGTAATGATAAATTTAGTAAATTTCGTAAGAATTATTATTAATTGTAACATTATATATATGAAAAAAAAAAAAAATGGAAAAAATTATTAAAAAATAAGCATTTACTTCCTAACGTTATTCAATATCAGATTCGATTTCATTATTCTTACCACAAGACGTGCATGTTGCCACTGTATGCTCCTTACAAATAGGAACATTACACATTTCACAGCGTATCTAAAAATCATTGTAAATATAATTTAGAATAATACAAAAATGTTTACATTTAGTAAGTAATAAAACAATTTACCATAGTTTTACGATTTTTTCTTTTCGGACAAAATCTACATTTTGGGCGATCACTAGATTCAGGAGTCGGTGCTACCGTGGGTTTTTCTACCCCATCAGTCAGTTTCATAATAGTCTGTCTTAGAGAAATTGATAATTTTTTATTTTGTAAACGTTGAATCATAAAATGTTTAGTCAATTCTTTTCCTAAGGTTTTCAAGTTTAACCGTCGGCTTATAGTTTGGTTGGTATTGTCTCGGAAAATGATTTGACTATTGATTCCCGCGATGTTCATAAGGGCAAAAAATATCTTAAGTGGCCATCTGCAACTGATCCTTGCTACAGAGTACTTCCCCTTGAGCTCGTCTACCACATCAACGCCACCTTTTGTGGAATTATAGTATGTAATTACTTCTGGCTTCTTTTGGTCTCCGGATTCAGAACCTATAATTCCATGTTCATGCATAGTGGATATCATAATGACATTTTTGTTTTTTTTTGGGACGTATGAAGTAAGTAATATATCTTTTCCGTAGCCAAAAATGGTTAAGTTTACAGTCCTTTTTTTTGTATCCAAAAAACAAGTTGGTATTTCTCTTTTGTTTTTTCGTAGAGTCCCAACTACAGTAAGTTTATGAGTTTTCAACAACTCAGTCG
>VUJU01005931.1:0-12016 GCA_009835225.1 Aphis craccivora
CAACATTGGACTTCAATAACTTTGTTAGTTTATTTATAACATTTAATGTTTTTCCGTAATAATTTTCATAAATAACTCAATGGAACATTTATATAATATTGTCATAATTGAATGAAATATAAACCAGTGGTTCTAAAAATGGTAATTATGTGAGCGAAATGCTCATAGCGACACCAATGACGAGTTAATTGATAAAAGATATAAATTATAAATTTTAAACATTCAATAAATAATTTTTCAGTATATTTATTTAATGTTATATTTTGATTGTCTAATGTACAGTTTACCTACATTTTGCATTAAAAATAAAATTTATTTTATTCAATGAGCAGAAAATAAAAATAATATATTAATTATAAATATTGAATTAATGATGAGTTTTAAACAAAAATTAAATATTGTTTTATTATGTTCATTAAATGTTAAATTTCAAGATGTATTCAATTTTTGATTATCTTTTGAAATTAATATTGTCAATATTATATATTTATAGCTATAATATTTTTGTTAAAATTAAAAAAAAATAATAATAATAAATAATATTATTGATATTCTATTAACTTTTAATTTTAAATAATTTAAATCCAATTCAAATAAATATTTTTATAATTGTATTAATTAAAAATTTTGTTTGGATTATATTATTTTATAGACAGTATATGTAATCAATTAGATAATGAATACTTTTTAGTTAATATTTATATTTTCAGTGATAATTTTTAATTTGTCAACAACCAACACCAGACATACACATTTTATATAAACATATTATTTAATCAAATTGCTTAATTGTTAGTAATCACTATAAACACAAGATTTTGTGCATTAATAAATATAAAAAATTAAAAAAAAAAAATAGTATTAAAGGCATTATAAGTATATAATTGAGAATCATAACAAACAAATTTATAAACCTATAAAGTGTAAGTTAATTAATAATAAAAACAAAATATTGATTAAATCAGAACAAATATGACGTATACAATTATACATTTATAAGACAAAAGTTAATTGAATAATAATAATTCAACATTGAATCATATATATAGTACCTAAAGGTTATAAGTATTGTGGTTGGTAGGTAGAGTATATAGTATTATAGTGTATTTTAATTTAAAACGGTTTTTTTTTTAATTTGACTAAAATATATATATGTAAATTTTATTGTAAACATCATTAAAAAAAGCTTAAAAGCTTTCATTACAACAATTTAATTACGACTTAACATGTTTAATTGTTATATTTAATTATAATATCATTTACATATTATTTATTTTATGGGAGTGCACACTTTTCCAATTATTAATTATTATTTATTTATACTTATTAAAATAAATTAATTTTGTGCTGGTATTCATTTTTGTTTTTGAATATATTAATTTCATTTAATGTCTATCCAACTGTAAATATGTACATTTACCTTTAAGTGTATAATAGTAGATAAGTGGACTTATTAGTCAATAATGGTTACATAAAAATTATAGTTTAAGATTAAAGACTATATTAAATTAAATTATATTAATTAGTCATGTATCCTATACAAATAATAGATATTTTATATACGTCTAAAATGCTATATAGTTTGTATACCAATAAAAGACAGTTTTAAATACGTATATTAACAATATTCACTTAGACTTTAAATAGTTGTCTCATTTAGACTTATTATGGAACAAAAAGAAAACATAAACATAACATCTATTATATATCAAAATTAGATATTTTGATCTAATAAATGGTATATGATAGACATCTAATATAGTAATATAGACATGGACATGTTAACTGGGTACCTACCTATTATATATACTTCCCTACTATAAAATGTAATACAATTATTTTATAAATTAAATTAAAAATTAATTTATCACCTTTAAATATTATTAATACTAAAGTTTTAGAAATGTATATACTTTTTAAATATTCAATGAATGTAATTGACATTATTTTAGTGAAATGAATAAATAATTATTATTTAAATAGTGTATTTAATTAATTTCTGGAAGATTCTAACGACTATATTATAGGATATTATAATATCCTATGATTAAATAAATGGTGCCTTCTTCAATAAATAAGCATAAAGGATCTAAGTATTGTTGGCTGGCTGGTTCATCGAAAATCAATGTTGGTTTTTAAAATAGGTATTTAACTTGTATGTAAATTTAATAAAATAATTAATGATTTACAAACAATGTGTTCAATAAGCCAGAGTATCAGACTTAGGCATTAGTTCAAAAGAATGTTAAATAATGCACAAGCTGCATGGCTTAGGAATTTATTATTTAAATATACATTTTTTCATTTGGCTACGAGCTCCGGTAATCACCGGATAGTCAGGTAAACCAGATCAACTATGATAATTAGGATTGTGGACTTACTGGACTTATAAGACTTAAAACAACACTAGATATGCAATTATACGTGCATTTAACAACTATAAAACATGTACTTAATTTGATTTTAATTATTCATAAATATCAATAAAATAAAATATAAATAATATTTAAAATAAGAAACTATCTACAATTAACTAGGTAGGTGCCTAATCAAAATAGGTGTATTTTATAGTTTATACCATTATCAAATGAATTAAAATATTTTTTTTTCTAAATGAAATTAATTTTAATTAGATAATTGAATAACACTGTTCAATTGATGAACTTTATTGATTTGTTAATTAATTTGGTATTTATTTTTCGTTTGCATTGAGCTAGTATACAGGTCGGAAAGTGCAGGCAGTGTACGAGTGCATTGAAATTATAATGTAGAGGATTTTCTTACATCGTTTTGACCATAAGTGGCATTAAAAAAATAAATATATATATATTCAATAAAAAGTTCGAGATAAAGAAATGGGTTCGCCTCGAATCTCAAAAACGTCCAAATATGCAATATAAAATTACAAATTTGAATTGTTACCTATATCGTAACGTGAAACAAATTTGATTCTGGCCGGTACTTTTTTTTTTTACAACTGTACAAAACAAAAAACGTGCAAGTATGGTAAAAGCTAAAAATCCCAAGTACCAGTCTATCGATATGGGTTACTAACCCAGTACAATTATAGGTATAGTGCTAGACTTGGGTGCAAGACGCTACGACTAACTGCTACTCTGTACCCAAGGTTAATGTAAATATTTATATTAACCTTGCTCTGTACCCAGTACCCACCTAATATTATTCATAAACTACTATGATCAATGCTACGATTAACCCATTTAATATTTAAAATAAGTTTATGACAGCAACGGTTGTTCGATCAGTGCCACGGTCATAGAAAATTGTCGTCCGAAGAACGGGACCGAGGGCCGTGCTAGCCGCTAGGGCCGCCAGTCCGCGGAATTATACGACCGTCGTTATCATTTTGATAATGTTATCATCAACTAAACGTATTATCATTTACGGTGTGCCGGTATTGTAATACCGTAGTAGACTGTAGGCAGTGCCTGTTAAGACGTACTAAAGGCTGTCGAATCGTAGTGACATTTCTCAATTTTGGCAATATTTGTTCAAATTTGTATTGTTCCGTGTTCGAAATCTGTCGTGGCCGTCTTCTACTGACCACCATGTTGGTTTTTTCACACGTTTTCGTTGTTTTCAATGGTTCAGCTAATGGTGTTCTACTACTGTAAGCTATGTGTACCTATTTCGTTTATATTTAAAAAAGAAAAATATAATACGTTTTTCTTCTATTTATTAGTAGCATAAAGATTAAATTTAAAATCTAATATCGATGTAAGTACCTATGCACATTTTTAACTATTGTAGTAATTAGTTTAACATTTTTAATATTGCTTATTTTAATACCTGCTGTGTCTTGCTAATCAATATCGTACTTCAGTGTTAAAGTACCTAGGTACATAAATACAGTCATCCAGCAGCACTATGACACATGTTTTCTAGTATGAAGCACATTTGCTATTTTATAGTTACCCTTTATTTCCAATTAATTTTTTTTTACTGATGAACTTTGTTGTATAATCGTAATTTTGTGTGAGAGCTATTTATATAGTTAATTAAATGTTTTAAGTATGTAGTAATGATTCATTGATCAACTATTCAATTCCATGTATCTACTACTTCATTTACTGAGTTATTTTTTATAACACAATCTTAACAACTAGATTTTCAAATATTTACTAATTATCATAAAGTATTAACTGTTCCATGTCCCCGTTTGCTCCAATTGTCATACTTAAAGTCTAGATCTAAAATAAAAATATAAAATATATTTAAATTGTACATACAAATAAATACTACAATTTTGAACTTATTATTGTTTTCTAGAAAACCATATGAAATATTTTAACAACTTATTCAAGAACATCTATTGCATTAAAAGAAATATGTCTTCTTTTAAATTATGTTTATGGGAAAATTCAATGTTTGTTAACTGCTTGATACCAATGGGTGAGACTGAACTAAAAATGATGGTGACTCTATTATCTCCTTTTAATAAATCAAAAAGAATAAACTTGTGTCGAGATCCAGAAGATACAATAAACACATTTATTGAAAGACTTGCTATAAAATTATTACAAACTCAACGCAAAGTTAGTAATCATGATAAGGTTACGAAAAATTGTGTAAAATTAAAAGTGAATGGAATTAAAGTACCATGTACTTCAAAATGTTATGAATTATTTGAAGAAATAAAAGAAAATATTACTATTCAAATTAAAGATCATACATATAAAGTAATAATTAATGCACCAATAATAAACGAATTTAAATTGGGAATTCCTCCATATCAAGGATTGATGATGTATCCCTTTGCATTTGAACAGGGATATAATGTCTCTATTAAGGATTCTAAGTTTTTATGGTACAGAATTAGTTCAAATAAAGAAGTCGAAGTGTGCAATAATATGACTTATATACCTACTGCCGAGGATGTTAATTGTTGTCTTAAATTGTTGTGTATTCCTGTTAATTACGAAGGCCAATCTGGACCTACAGCAGAAATAATATCTTCAGCAGTCTTAGAAAATAATATTAAAATCTATCCATTTGAAAAGAGATTAAAGACTAAGCCATATAATAGGTAAGGTGAAATAATTATTTATATTTATAATTCTAACCAATGGTAATATTGATAATGCAATTTTAACAATGATTGACTGGTGTAGTTACTTACTTATTATTATTTTTTTTTCTAAGATCAAATCAATTTGTTATTAAGTGTTAATACTTTTAAAATAATTAATTCTGTTTGTTTGTAATTTAAATGTTGTAGTATTAGAGTTGTATCATACAATATACTAGCTGCAGAATATACAAAAACTAAGGAAGCAAAAAATGAAATGTATCCATATTGCCCAGCAGAAATTTTAGCATCCAGTTATCGCAACCCTCTTGTAATGAGAGAAATTCAAGGTAAATAAGTGATATTATGATGTAAATAATTTGTTTTATGTGTAATTAATTATTTACTTGAAGCGTACAAAGGAGATATAATTTGTTTGCAAGAAGTGGATAAATTATTTTTCCAAAGAGAGTTATGCCCTATATTGAAACAATCCAAGGACATGACTGGAGTATATTTAAAAAAAAATGGTTTTAGAAACGAAGGACTTTGTTGTTTTTATTCTCCTAATAAATTGAAGTTTGTTATAAATAATTATTTATATTTTTGTTTTTTTTTTTATAAATAATATTTTAATACTTTTAAATTAATCTAAATATATTTCAGTTTATTAGAACAATATAATTTTAGTTTGAATGACTTGACTACTATGGAATTGTACTGTGGACCTATTATAAAAGAAATTATGGATGACAAGACATGGAAACAAGGACTAGAAAAAAAAACTGTTTTCCAAGTTAGTGATTATTCATATAATTATTATTATACAGTTTAAAAATGGAAATAAACATGTTATTTTATGTTAAAAATATAAAGCTGCTTATTACAGTTATTTTATATTGTAAAATTATTACTAAAAATTTATTTTAAAAATGAATAAATTTTATTTTTTATTTCATAGGTTTTCGTTTTTGAATTGATTTCTAACAAAAAACAGATACTATTAGTTTGCAACACTCATTTAATTTCTGATCCAGATGGGGATTTTATAAGATTATTTCAAGCTTTAATTGAAATGAGTATTATCAATAAAATAAAAAACAATATAAGTAAAGATGTAAGTATCACAAGATAAAAAATTATTTAACTGTTTATTAAATTAAAAAATTTTCATTGAAATATTTTTATTTTTAAAATGATTAGGCTAATAATAATTATGGGAATAATAACTATATTTAATTGTATATAAAGATTTCTAGATTTTACTAATATAATGTTTGTATGTTTACAAATTACCAACAGTAGTTTACCCTATTAAAACCGTGGCATGATAAAGAATAAATTATTTTTACCATAAAAATGATATAAAATAACACAATACTGCTTACATAAAAATAAGAAAAAGTTTTATGTAATATTATTGTCATGTGGGTACTATTCAAAAAATGATTTAAGAATATCATTTTTCAAACAATTTTCTTTATAATAACATTGAATAATTTAAACTTAAAAACAAAATCATTGCATGGATATCAACATTTAATTTATTTGAAAATATAATAGTTTATTTTTATACAAATTAAAAATGAATAAAATAAGGTGATTAATGTAAATAATGTGATGACTGTGTATTTAATTTCAGTATCTTGGATGCAATGTATCAGTTATATTTTGTGGAGATTTCAACAGTACACCTGAAAGTGGCGTTTATGATTTAGTCACCAGTTTATCATTACCAGAAGAACATAGTAAATACAATTTTAATTGTTATTTATACTTAAACATTTATCTGGCTCAAAGTTTATTTAAAGAGAAATTCATTTAACCGTTGAAATATTATATTATACTCTATTTTCATTAACAAATCAAAAAATATTGAGTTAAAAAAAAAATATGATCAATTCAAACTCCCAAGTTTTTACTAAGGATTACAAATTTTAATAATAATTAATTATTAAACACTCAATTTCAATATTAAGGGTTTATATAGATATTTTTTATAAGTATATGATTATTGTAACTACAAACAATCAAATTAGTATGTAATTAAAGATTATTGATAAAAAATGTATAGTTGGCAGTGAGCATTTAGGCGTTTTGATTAATTTTAGAAGTTTTTCAGTTATATTAGTTATCTAACATAATCATTGTTAACCTATGTAAACTTTAAATTTTATTTTTTTCAGGAAAGGAAAAAATATTAAATGATTTAAAAAATAATCTTGACTTTAAATTGGAAAGCGCATATGATACTGATGTTCTGTACAGTAATTATACAGAAACTTTTGTTGGTCTTTTAGATTATATATACTTTACAAATAAACATCTTGAGCTTATTCAGGTAAAAAATATTATGTTAAAATATTTTATTGAGATTGTACCTATTCATTTTTATTTTTAGGTATTATCTATGCCATCACACGAAGCTGTTACTGAACATGGTGGAATTCCAAGCATATTATTTCCTTCAGATCATTTAGCTTTAATTGCAGACTTTAAAATAAAATAGTGTATGTATTTTATAATGATATTTTGTTATTGTATTTTTAAAAAAAAAATAAATATTATTTACTATAGTACCTTTAATTGCGTGTAATATCTATTATATTATGTCATTTTATCTTAACAGTATAATTTAAGTAAATTTTCAAATTTCAATTTGTTACTATTTGTATAATTTTAGTTTCTGTTTGTAAAGGGCCCAGATTAATATGAGAAAAAAATCCTAATTTTTGATCTCTTCACTTATTTCTGTTCTTGCTGCATGTTAAAAGTATATCTGCCCGGTATACCATTTAGTGTTTTTAGTGTAGAGCCGGCTCTGCTTAGTTCTCCAAAAGTTTCTACCACCTACTGTGCTGAAGGAAATTTCTTTGTCGATGTAACTGGTTATACTCTTAATGTGCAGCAAGTGTACATTTACTATTTTAATAACTTTGTGTATCTGTGTTTTTGACATTTTATTTATAATTAGGGCCCTTACTCTATCTTGAAATTTTTGTAAAAAAAAAAAAATAAACATTTTCATTTTAAGTTTAAAATAAAATTAACATTTATATTAGTTTGAAACTTATATATTTACTTAAAATGAAGCAATTATGAATTTTTGCATTTCCATCTATACATAAAATGTGTAGATTTCTAAGAAGACGCTATGTTCACATCTGTTTTTTTTTATGTAACAGTACATTTCAGTACCAGATTTTTTATTTTAGTTTATTTATGATAATTATTTGATAAAATTTAAACCTTATTGAATTTTTTTGAGGAAACCTTAAACTGCACTCGAACAAAGTTTTTTTTTAATATATAAAACATATGTTTCAAGAATAAGAATGAATTGAATACTAGAACAATATTGGTTTTTTCTCCCAGGCCTACATCTGATATTGATAAAACACATTGATGTAATGTAGTTTTATGATTTTTTAGTAGACTCAAAATATAATTATTTATCATCAAAGTTTTAGAGGTTCATATTTTTGAGGATTTGACATAACAATCTTATATTTTATTATTTTTGACTAAAAATAAAATTTTAAATATAAATTTTAATGGTTATTAAATTGGATTTAGACAATGTTTAAACACATTGAGTCATACGTTCAAAAATATTATTTTCTATAATTTTTCTAATGGTTAATTTTATTCCAATATTACTCAACAATAAAAAAAAAGCGATTTTGTATGAATTTGACTGTGTTCCATGTTGGCTAGAGAAAGAAAACAAATAGTTGTGATTTATTTCTTATGTATTTTATCATTAATATTATAATATTATGTAAATTTGTTCTAACATTAACTATAAAAACTTGTATTCTATGGTAAAAATCTGTTTTAAAAATGTATTATATTACACATGTTATAAGACATAGGTGTGTACACAAAATAATAATTTTTTTAGAGGGTTTTTGTCTGTATCTTTTCATACTTATAATAAAACAAGAAGTTATTTTAAGAGTAATCATTTTAACTGCATAAAAACATACTCAATTTTTGAATGTTCAGTGAAGGGGAGGGTTGAATTGGTTAAACACTTAAAAATGCCCTTTGTGTACACGCTTACAGATACTATAGGTATATTAAAACAATTAAATACATTAATTATAAAAAGGCTTTTTAGGAAAGATAAAATAGTAATCAGTGTAATCACCCATCTAATTACAACATCAAATACATTTATTGTCTCATCCACTTTGTTTACTTTTTTCGTAAAAATTTCAATTTTTCTATGAATATTCTACTGAGCTAATGGCTAATCTACGTAAACCATTCTCTACCATAGAGTTTTTAATATTGGATTTTAATGAATTCAATGTCAAAAATGACCTTTCTGATGTAGCTCTTAGTGTATATAAGTAATGTGGTCACAGTTTTCAAAATTTTAATTAATTAGTCTAATTTGTTTAAATTCATTTTTTTTTGTTTAAAAAAAAAATTACCTAGGCATCAAGTATTGATATCAAAGTAATTAAAACGTTATGGCACAGATACAACTCAGTATTCTTTTCTAACTAGTGTAAATATTTGTAACTATACTCCAAATTATACAGTATGCTAATAGCTAATAAGTAATAACCTGATCAATTGTGAATTAGTATTGTTTTTTATTTTAATAGTTATAAAAATTTCATCGAAATTGCCTAAACTAAACTCCTTAAATAGTAACTGTATGTGGTATCGTATAACTCGTACCTATGTCACAGACATAGTTATTGTTGATTACAGTAAATTAAGGTGCTATATAGATTAGTAGTTGTTAGGTATGTTACGTATGTAGACTGTAGACAAGTAGTATTGAAAAGTTTCAAATCCCTATGAATAATATTTTTTAAATAAAGAATAACAAAATAACTAAAATCATTATTTTTTCTTTAATGTTATCAATAATTTTAAATTGTTATAAGGACAACTTACGTGGGATCTTGTATTAAATTGTTGAAGTTTTAGCCGAGCTCAGCATTATTATCAAAAACTTTTAAAAAGAATTCGATATTTTCAAACATCTAAGAAAATATTACAAAAAAAAAAATCGATTAAGTTAAAAACGTGCAGTTTTTCATCAGTATTTTTTTGCTGATTACTTTTGAAAACATGACTAGTATTTGGATATTAGATTCTGAGCGGAGCGTTGAATGTATTGATTTTAAAATGTTGTGTATTTTTTTTTTTTTTTGTCTGTGTACACGAGAAAGTGTTGAAATAATGCTTCAATTTCAAACTTTGGGGGTGGTTTCCGATAGCAAAATGAATCTAGTTGGTTCATTGGGGAGGTCATTTTTTGAATTTAACAATTGTTTTCTAAAGCGTCGGGAAAAACCAAAAAAAAAATTAAGGAAAAACGGGAATTTTTACGCAAAACCAGTTTTCGACCAAATCGATTTTTTTATATGGTTGTAATTCAAAAACAAATCACTGTAAATACGTGAAATTTTCACCAAATGTTTATGTCAGTGTTATCTATATACAGTTAAATTTTCAAACCACCTTTTTCACCAACCACTGGAAATTATGTCCTAGCTGACAAATCATCTTCGTTCAGAATTGTTTTTCGTATACAATGATACCTATCATTGGATTCAAATTTAACCCTCCTATAACATATAATAGTGATCCACACGGCACCTAATGTACCTACAGCAAAGCGGTACCCACTTTTTTACTTTTAACCTTAACAAGCATTAGATTCAATTTGCTGTGAGCGGGATATAAACCGTCATAGAGGCTAGAATAAAATCGGATGCTGTAGCAGTGTAGCGGGTAAGCACCGTCGTATCTATCGGTTGTTTGTGGTTATGGTTTTTGTTTTTATCGTTAAGTGTAGTTATGTTTCGACATATTAATTGTCCATTACCCGACCAGTCGCTTCGTCCCGAGGCGGTAACCGGCGGCGGTGGCGGTCGACTGTCGTGTGTCGAGTGTTGGAGGTGAAAATCGAACGGACCACTGACCTAACCTTCAATAAAAACGTATAAGACATTACGACATTCTTTCAGCCACCGATCGCGACGATGATGATAATGAAATAATATTATCGTTGTTAAGCGTCGGGTCGGTCGAGTGTCGAATCCGTTCGTCACTATCGCCGCCGCCGAATCGAGAGTGCGCGTCAAAAAAAAAATCCGTTTTTGTTTTCACAAACGCTGCCCGCTTGCACGCACGCACACGCCGCTGAGCCACACGCTAACAGACGCACATTTCATTAATTTTTTTTCGCCGCGTTCTTTAATATCGATTCGTTCATTACGTATTCCGTTTTTCCTTCCCTTTGCCGTTTTCGTCCAAGGTAGGCAGTTTTACGTGTTTCCGAGCGCTGCTCTGATAGATATCCGTTCTTGCCGTCGTCGTTTTCCTCGACCGTCACACGGCGTCGTCATTCTGGCCGCCCGCAGTGCGAATAGAAACCCTATCGAAATGGCGTCCGCAGCAGCCGCGGCTGCCTATAATCAGAACCGCCGAGTGCCACCTACGATGCAAATCCAAAAGGTAAGCGAAAATTGCACCTCGTATACGTTAGGTACCGTAGGTCAACGATGTGTAAACATTAATATAGTATATCTACAATAGGTAGGTACATTGACTTAGGAAACGCTTACAAAATTTATGTTATAATTGATTAAAATAAGGCTATAATAAAATAGTGTAGGTATTATACATTTTCGATTTTGTCAAAGTACAAGACACTACAGTAGTCCAACTAGAGATGGTTAACAGTGACAAAATTTGTTCACCGTGACAATGGTGACAGCTACTTTAAAGTCACCGTGACTTTTAATGGTGACTGGTCACCATTTGTTTTGCATAATATATATTTAAGTTACTCAGTAACCAATAACCATCATACCTAGACGCTAGTAGCTACGAGTATACTCAGGCCCGTATTTACAAAAATTGCCGCCAGGGGCAACATAAAATTTGCCCCCTCCCCCCCCTCAAAAAAAAAAAGTTTCCTTCTGAAGTTTTTACTTTTTGATATTACATAATTGT
>VUJU01005932.1:0-12014 GCA_009835225.1 Aphis craccivora
TTTTTTTTTTGTATAATAATAAAGAATAAAGATTAAAAATAATATATTTTTATTTATGACATCCTCCCTCCCCTCATACCAAATCCCTGCGCACGCCACTGATAGTGTATCTCAAATGTATTAAAAAAATACATTGTAGGAATAATAATGATATTTTTCATAAAACGCACGGTTTAACGATAAAATAATATTTTTGCATGCCCAAAAACTCTGCTAATGCGTCTACCTTTAGATTAAGGGAGTGTTCTAAGTCAACTACGTGAAAATACCTTGGCTCTTCGTGAATCTATGAGAGACACTGATCGCATAAGTTTCTTTAAAAACCATAGCCGTTTCGTCGATATTATATGACGTTATGTTTCCCGTACGACAATAGAGACGCACACTTGCATTATAAGATTTATAAAGATATAAAATTAAACCGAGAGTTTTGAATAATGCGGAAAATCGAGAAATATTGTACACTTTCCAATTTTGTACCACACACACGATTTTAGTACACATTTATAATATGTTATATCATTTGTATCTTCAAGTTTGTAATACATTTATATATATAATATGTGCGTGTATACCGTGTAATAATATTATATATATGGCGTATCGTGCAATATCGATTCTTCGGGTCCCCGAGAAGAGAGAGTAGTATACACACACCCTTAGGTAGCTGGACTTATTTTTTTCTCCTCATCCCCCGCAACTGGCACTATACGAAAATCGTCGTGGGACACTAATCCACCGGTTCCTAAGATCTTGCGCGCGGACACAAATCATGCCGAGTTTGTATTGTATTGCATTGCGCAATAATTGGTACGCACAGCACGAAAACCGTTAGGTCTGAACGAGATATGCGCACACGCCGCGCCGTTTTTGATTATTTCGTTCGACAAAAAAAGGACAATAACGGTATTACGACACTTATATTACAACAGTATAATATTGGCTAGCGTATACGCATATAGGTACACTACACTTTTATGTTTTGGGTTTGATTATTTATTTATTATTATTATATATTTTTTTGTGTGTGTATGTGTGCGTGCGTGTCGTTTGTTGTCCGAATTGTCCGAATTGTCTGTCGGCCGGTCGCCGCAATCCGAATTATTTTTAATACCGAAAATGTATATAAATCCCGTCCGATTGTGTGCGTGTCGCGATTACATTATACATAATACATATATACCGCCAGTGTACGCACGTCGCTCAGCTCCCCCACGACCACTGTATAACACCCCCGCGATTTCAATGATTTCGCCACATTTGGCTATAAACTATACATTTATATATATATAATAAAACGCATACGTATAATGCCGCATACGATTGGCCTTTTGCAACGTAGTCGTTATTATGCGAAAAAGTGCTTTATAGTGTGCGTGTGACGTGTGTACGGGATTGGACTGCGGCTGCAGGGGATAGGGTTGGCGCAGCGCTTCGATATAATGCTATGGGAAACTGTCGCCGGCTAACCTATAGTGAAATCCGAGAGCGAGTCTGATTTTGGAACACCCGGACCCGGTCATCTGCTGCTATAATATAGCCGTTACGATGCATATGTACAATATAATATTATGTTTTGTAGCAATATTATTTCTGTATGTGGTGTGACGCACGTACGACTCTTTTCCATCGCTTTCCCATATTTTATAAACTACATCATCGGTGATGACATCGATAGTATATTATATAATTAAATCACTATACCCACCTAATATTATTTGATGTGGGTGATTTGAGAACTGAAAATATTTTTGATTTATTTCGAATACAAACATAATATTATATTATATGCACGTGGGCGTAATTTGGGGGTGTTTGGGACAAATTTTTTATTGTCTCGCAGCAAATTTCTATTGGATATATTATTATGTTAGACATTCGTTTACTTTTATTTCTAAAATTTTGTTTGTTTTTAATAATAATAAATACTTCGTTACATTAAGAAACTATGTACCTATCAAAAACAACCGACGAAGACTTAATAATCGATAACGATTATTTTACTAATGTAAAAAATAATTAAAATATTTTTCAATAGGGGGGGAATGGAGGATAAAGCCTCCACAAGTCACTTTGATCGACATAAATCTCACATCCATGCATTAACATTAGTCTCTATAGATGATTTTAAGTTTTGATTATCGAAGTTCTACGCAGCTTATAGATTCGTGTTAAAGATTTTGGCTAGTAATTTTTTTGAACAGGGGAAGAGAAGGGTTGTTATTCGGCGTATTTGTTGTTTCTCATGTAAAATTAAATATATTATAATTTACAACTTCCAAGACTCCATATAAGTATTGTTTCTTCGTAAGTGTTAAATAATTACCTACTGTTCGTATATCGTATATGTTACCATGTGAGGAACTTCTTAATATTATAATATTATACAATGTAATTGGTAATATTTTTCGTATTGAAATTATTATATACAAAAAAAAAAAATTAAATTAAAATTAATTTTGAATTTATAATGTGAATTAAATGTTATATTTACTGGACTGGTATTGTGGTATTTACTATTTAACAATTTAATGTCAAATAGCGCACAGCCCTGTATCTGGTTTACAAATATAGAATATAGGTAAATTTTTCGGTTTTCTATTTTCTCTTGAAAATTATAGACGTTTTAATCAATTATTATTCGTTGTGTTTCTATGTTGGCACAATAAGTTCTACGGTATAAAAATATTATACGTATTAATTAGGTATTCTTATACATAAATGATTTTGGTTTAACACGTTATTGTTAACAACTGTAATTTAACGTGATGCGAACACTTTACATTTGATTCTTTTATAAATTTTGTGAAACACTGTAACACTTGTAACATTGTTTGTTATTTAATATGACTGTATAATATATTAAAAACCACTTAAATAGTTGTTAGGTTTCCGAAAATAATAAATAGTTTTGTACTTATGTTCTTTTTATGTGAATAAATAACTACATGTCTACATACAATCTATAGAATATATGATTATGTAATTTTGAATTAATATATTATTTGTGACGTACATACCTTTACGTTTACCGCCTATGTTCCATAATATGAAATACATACTATAGTTAATACTTAATTGTGTATATTAAGTATTTTCTAAAGCAATATGTTAGATAAATAATTCAACACCATAGCTTTAAAACTTAAAAGGAAAGGATTTGTAATAATAATAATGCTCACCGGTAAGCAAAAAACGTGTAAATATAGCTTTTAGATGATTTATCGGATTGATATATTTGCTTGTTTAACCACATAACCTATTATTGTAGGTGCATTTAGTAGGTAAATGGAAATTTTTGGCATTATGTAAACATGAATATTCACACGAACAACTCTAATCCTTTTATGAAACCATTATACTATTTATACTTACACAATATGTAGTGCAGTCAGTTTTTTTCTCAGACTCAACAAAATTAATGATTAATGAAGTTGTATAATATATTTAGTACATAAAATATCATTAGTCAATTTACTACCTCGTATAATATATATGCACTGTAATACGTGTACCAGAAAAACATTAAGTATACAAAACATTTCTGGTCCAAATTTTAACACTGTACCCCCGCGGTCGTTGTACAAACGAGTTTTGAGAAACGTGGTGCTGAACCCATTTATATTTCTATAGGAAAAATATATCGAAAAAATCCATTATACGCGTGTATTATGAAATTGTGAAGGGTGAGAGGAAAAAAATGATAATAATTTTAAAAATCCTCGCCGCGATGTTTTGAAATTGGCCGGAACGAAAAAAGGTGCGCGTGAGATATCGATAAGTCCATAACTAGTCACTACATAGGTTTGTGCAAACATAATAGATGGTCTAAATTTAACCGATTCTTTTTGTCACAATCATATTTTGCACGGTCGGAGATCGTTGTGTTTGTGTGCGAACATTTTTTTCACCCGCCGTCCAACCTTCGATGACCATTTGTATTATATACACCTACACGCGTACAATATCGTTTGATATAATATATTTTTTCGGCCTGCGGCGTCGAAACCCGATTTAAAAACGACATCGACAATAAAAGGATATAACTCACACGCACACGCGCACACACATACACATATTTATGGGAAAATGGTAAACGAGCATTATTGAATAGCCCGAAATCTCCGTCGTGCGCAGTACACGCCGTATGTATATTTATAACGTACGTATATTATATACCATATATACGTATAAAACCGTAACACTTTATATTATAATGTAGGTTTCGGTGATGATCGTGTTGCAGCACATATGATGTACACTCGCTGGACACAGATATGCTGCAGCAGAGAAATGTCAGTATATGAAATCTATGGGCCGGACAATTCCTCTGGAGACGTTACATAATAATATAATATAAATAATACCCATTTCGCCGAGGACCTCATGTCGGTGCCGGGGCTCATCATCTAGATTTTTGCGCAATCTTTACAACCCTACATTGTCTACGCTCCTATTATATTCTGTATAATACTGCATTACTGCCCGTATCACGACTGCGAGGTGTGTACGGCGATTCGTTACGGAATTTACGCGCAAGAGTTATGGGCCGAGAGAAAGTGCGTGGCGGGCATCTTGCTGTTGTTTTCGTCACAATAAGCCAATAAAATTTTTATAATAAACAGCGTGTGTTTACCCACGAGATCGAACTGTTTGCGCGTGTGTACGAAAAGAAGAAAAAAATGGGCACTGCAACAACAATAACATAGCTGTAGGAGTATAGATGTATGTACAGTAAAGAATCTATATGTATGCGTGCGTACGAATAATATAGTAACGGTTGTATATATATTTATATATATGACGGGGTGTGTTACAAGGGAAGAAAACTATTTTTACCCTCTGTATATGTATATGTATGTGTGTATGTATCATGTATCATGTATGTACACTCTCGGTAAACTAATGTTTACTGTCCATGCGGCTTTTACTCGTGTTTCGATATTATAGATGTATATTATTTAAGGTATATGGATAGATGTTTTCTTGGTGAAAACATAAATATATTATTATTGTTTTGTATATAAGAGAAGTGTAGAAAGTATACAGAAATAAACGCAGAATAATAAAAAAAACAAAAAGCAATCGAGATTTCAATTAATTGAAAAAATATTTAGTTTTCGCGTTATGAACTTTTTCGTATTATTTATTTCCTTCGCGCTGATTAGCGAGCATATTTTCATGTGTTTTAATTTAATTTTAACCACACTTGAACGCAAAAAAAACTATTGACCTGATCATTTGTTTCAAGGTGGATATTATAATATTATTATAACATTGATTCTGATGATAAATGACTAAATATCAAAATTATAGTACAATAATACTTGTCAATAGTATAATTACTATAATTTTAAGATAGACTATAGATACCTAGTATATACGCATTTAAATTTAACTATGTACCTAGTTTAAAATTTAATCATGTAATATATTGTGTATTTTATAAGTAGCATATTACATTTTTTTTTCAAAATACATATTATTGTAAAATCGCGCAATACATTCATCACTTCGTTTCAGAATCTAAAATAAATAATCGTTATTAAAATGTAGGTAATAATAAATTAACATAATTTCATCAGTCTCATAATTCTCATGTACAAATTCATTTACACTAATTTGTACATGCCTACCGTATAATTCGAACAACATATACCAAGGTACTATAATATTTTATCTACTATAATACTATAAGTATACCTAAGTATGTAATCTTTATTTTTACGATTTATTATTTCAAATATTTTTTTCTTACAAATTACATAATATAATATTGGTAGGCATTTCTTGTACGGTTTTTTTTTTTTATAATATTTAACGATAACTACATTTAAAATAAATAACATAATAACATATACATTTATATGTGGTATTTTGTCTAGTATTAAATTCTTACTTGTTACTCGGTATTTAAATAATTTCACCAATAATATGTAATTAGTCTTGTAATGTCCATCATCACGGTATACATTTATGTAAAAATACTAAGTAGTGAGTTAATGCAGTTAAGCTACGTATGATTCGTTATTTTTTTGTGAAATACGTTAATACGTTTTAAAGCGGAATCATTGAAGTGTTTGGTCCAATAAAAAAAACTTGAATTTTGATTGTAATCGAACGGCCGATGGTCCAGCGGTTATCGATTATTATGTTAACCCCTCGATCGGGTGGTCTTTATCTGCAGAGTGAGTAGTGACGATGGAATCGTGCGTGCACATCAGGTGCAGTGACGATGAATATTATGTATTTATGTGGTTATATACATATTACATACCTATATTAGTATTATACATTTATACTATTGTATACTGCACATTGCTAGGTAGAAAACTATGTTATACATGTTTATAAGAGCATTTTATTTGCAGATAGCAGATGTATGACTTGGAATTATTATACGTTTTAATTAAAGGCAAATCGTTCAAAACTATAACGGAACACAGATATTTGTATTACTTTAATTTATTTTATGGCATCATGCATCGATAAAAAGTATTGATAATAAATAAAAAAAAAAATGTTTTTTAATTTAAAACAAACTTCATAATACATATTTTATTTTATATTTATTTAATGTATTAAATATTACGAAGAAAGAAATAATTATAAAACATAATGCAACAATTGCAACACAACGTAACATATATGAACATATAAATATGCTTTTAAAAATCAATTTAAAATAACCTTAATTTATTTCTAGAATGTAATAAACACGTACATAGCATTACAGTATTCCGAACAATGAATTTACCTAAAAATCAATTAGCGTACCTATTTTAAAAATTCATTGTAGAGAAAGCACAAAAATATGTATTAACTATCAATATTGAATATTCAAGTGTTAAAATACACGATAATATGTATAATAATATATATCAGGTGGATGTATTATACCAGCAAATCATTGTTGAAACTAATTTTCTATTATCAACGGTAAAATTATATATTCCAGTAAGTTATTGTAATTATTGTATTAATACTTGTTTTATAATCAAATGTGTATATACTTTTTATTTAATTACTAAAATATACATTAAACATATCAAAATAATCCATTTCTACCCCGTCAGCTGTATAGACTAGGACGTTTAGTAGTATGGTATGGGTATCATAGAAGTATCTACTATCTTGTATAGTAATAACAATGTTTTGAAAAAACATTTCTGCTATAGCTTAAAGCGTTAAGCTTCTAAAAGACCAACATAATCATCTAATCACAATTGACCAATTCTTCTTGCAAGTTTCAATAGTATACCAATGTATATATAAATCACATAATATATTATATATGAAGCATCTATATATTCTATATTGCAATACACATTATTTTAACCGGAAACATTAGTCTTTATAAATATCGTATTTTAAGAAACCGGTGCACATAAGAACCTGGCGACGTGTGTTCGGTGTCGATTCGAACAAAAGTCGTCGTGTCTTTTGAACAGGGCAATATACGCCGAACGCTTAAAAATATAGGTATACTAATATATATACATATTATTCTTATGCATTTCTTTATGTACCAGGCGTATATTATACATTATTATTTATTGTGTGGTGCACTGGTGCAAACGTGGACGACACATCGACGTTTTTTAACAGTTTTTTTTTATTCGTTTCGTCCCATTCACGGTGAAGAGAACATATATCGGCCGGTGCGACTTAAAAACATTCTCCGGTTATTTAGGGGTAGATTTAGCAGACACAAAAGGCCCGCAAAAAGTAATATGTCACCCACTACTGACCAGGTTTATAAGGCAACAAAAAAGTAAAAAAAAAATAAAATAAAATAATATAGGGAGACGGTGTGGTCAAGATGCACCTGGATGGGTTATGGGACATTTGGCGGGCAGCTGTTTTTTTTATACATATTTTTGGACCCTTCAAAAATCGACTGCCGCCACCGCCGCCGCCTATATCAATACAGTTATGTTTTTTTGCCTTGCCATGCTTTTGTGTTTATCCACTAATAGATGCAACGAGTATCTTACTAATATAAGTTTTTTTCCGTTTAAATATTTATATAGGTACGGTGCGGCACGTTCGCCATTGAGTTCGTCCTTTCCCTTTTTTTATACTTTACTTTTCTACCCTTATGGTCTTATGCATGATGTTGTACAGTTATCTCGATTCGTATAATTTACGTATGTCTGCGCATAATATACAGTGAAGGATACCAGTATTATAATATTATATACTTTAATAAGTAAATTGTATAAACAGCCGTCCAATATCATGGACATTGCATCGTTTTTTTTTATCAAACCATCATCGATATTTCCTGGTCAATAAAAATACAATAGGCAGGTATCAATAATCCGATTATTTTTTATTCCCCTGCATCAATATTATAACGATAATAGGAATTTTAATTTCCTTAAATAACACTGAATAATATATTAAAATGAATCCAACAATAGTAGCGACCCTGAAAATCAACTACGAATTATTTAAATCAAAGAACATTCATAATAATTGATTAGATATGATATAATATAGATCATAGATACGTTGACATATATTGTTAATCATTTAATTTAAATGAATCATTACAAAATGTATAAAATATTGTCTAAAAAAATAAATATGGAATGATTAAAATTGATATGATTGTATTTGTTTTTTTAGTGGTCTGTTAGCAAACTCAAAATAATATTTCGAGTTACAGTTTTACAGATTTTTTTTACTTCATGGAAATTGTATATTTTATACTTATAAAATGTGTATAAACATTAAATTCTCTTGTTAAAATGAATCAATTGAAATACAAACGCATAAATTCAAAGTAATATAGTATTATAATATTTATTGATGTCTACGTGTGGGTTGAATATTGTATTTAAAAACGGCTGTTTGAATTCACATCCGGGTCTCAGTTATAAGCATCATAGTTATCTACGTCTAAATAGACGATTAATTAATTGATATACAAAGTAAATATCTGTGGTTAAAAATTATGATTTATTAAACTTATGTTTATAAGTAGGAGACATCCGAGAAATTAAAATAAAAAATGCATGTATAAAATAATTGATTTTGTGCTTAAATTATTATTTATTAGTTAATAATATTATCTATATATTATTGTTATGTATTTTATATTTTTTAGTTGTATTTGTATACTGTTGGTATTGTATCAAATATATTTGAATTATTTACACAATACTAGTCTTTTTGGGAGTTTATATCACGCTGAAATTTTTTCACAATTATTTTACCCAAATCAGTTGCTTTTATTTACACGTTTGATGTTTACCGACCAGTAACTATAACATTTTACCTACAGAATATGACCTTTTTTACCTTAAACCGATAAAGGTTTTCGATTGTAATATACAATACTTTGATTCTCTTATGATTTGATCTTGAATTCGTGGTATTTCTACACAAAAATGAAAAACAAATAAACGGAAATAATATTAAAGGTATTTATTTATTTTTTAACGTTAGACAATTGACAGAAAAACTGCACGAATTTTAAGGTTTCTCTTGCGCATTACTGCATTAGACAATTAACTAAGAATTAGGGTTTAAGCATCCTTTAAAGAAGAGAGCCGAAGGATAACGTCATATATATTTAAGAATTTATAATAATCTGTATTATTTTATAGTAATTTAAGAAACATCAGTGACATTAATTCATTCTTTATTTTTTATTCAAAATAATTAGGCAAATGAACATGCATCAGGTTTTTGTAAAATGCATTTAGTAAAATAAATAGAAAGTAAAAGAAATTTACATTTTATACTTATAAACCTTTTTCTCAACACTAATGAAGTTTGTTTACAATGAATACGTAAACGCCGTGTGCTGCTAATATTATTATACTATTATTAAATAAGTGTAATAAAATGTATAGGGAATTTTCATTTAGAGACATAGGCGGTGTTCTTGGTGAATAACATTCATAATAGAAACGTTCAAAATGAATAATTTATACCTGAACAAACAGTTAATAATTAAGTTGGTTAATATTTATGTTTTGTATTTTTAAAGTCGAGAATCCCAATTTACCTTATACCTTAGGGCTTAGATGTTAAATGAACGTGAGAAATTTCAAAATTCCCTTTTAATCATAAATGGATTTAGAAAAAACATTTTATTTTTATTTCGACGACATTTAATTAATATTTTGATTCGTGAACACTGGGAATTGTTGTTAAATTATTATGTCAATATTATAGTACTTTATTTAATATTATCAATAATTATACATTATTACGGTTAAATACAAACTGACTTTTTCTTGGAAACGATACGATCTGTTCTTATCCATAGAATTACGACTTTTAATTTGGTTTTAAAAATATTTTACAGTCAAAATACTTAAATTATAAACGAATATATAAGATATATTATAGACAAGTTTAAAGAAATAATAGAAAATTGAAATCGTTATTATCGCCTATGCTAGATGTTATCCGGTTCATGGAAAAAAATCTGTAAATTATTATTACCTCTATGGTCTATACGATATTTTCTCAGTAAAATATTTATTTTTAAACTTTTACCAGAGTTCTTTACTGTTGTAAAAACCTACAGTCCTATAATATATGTATTTGTAGTTTCGTAGAATGGATTTCCGCCGGATACGCCTGTGGAGCTACTTAAAGACAAAGACAAAATATTCCACTATTTATAGTCTTGAATGCCATAAATACATAATATATTATAATTTATAATATATTAACTAAAACTATCGAAAAAATTTAAGACAGAAGTAAATTTCTACCGAACAAAGAGACACGTTATGTTATAATGACAGTAATTTTATGCAAATTTATTATTCTAAACATTATTATTGAATTGTTGTAAATTTGTATTTTATTGTATCCTATATTATAGTTTATAGATCAATTATATAATGGTCTAAAATATGGGTAGTTTTATACATGATATTATTATTTGTTTAATAAGTACCTACGTCTAATCTATAAAATAAATATTGATTAAGTACTTTAGTCTTTAAGAATTTTTTACGCCCTAACCTAAACCGGAACAAACAAAATATAGCTCGCCGATATGGAGTCGAAACTGAACGATTTAAATTAATGTTTTAACTAAACGAGTGACAATAATATTATCGCAAACCAAATACAAATGATTCGTATAAAAATACTTGGTAAAATACAAGTATAAAACACGTCCGACGAATAAATCGAATAATATTATTATGCATGCGTGCTGTGGTTTTTTAGTTTTTCGTTTCGCCGGAAGACGAGATTAAGACGAAAACCGATGAAGAGATCGATGGACCAAGAAAGGGAGTATTATAGCCATGAGACTCAATCGGAGGCGAAAAGAAAAACAAATTTCTGATCGCGTATCGCATGTAGGATTTTTTTTATTATTATTCTTTTTTTTTTTTTAATATACACGCACTACGCACAACAATAATAATATAATCCGTACAATGTCTTGAAAACGGTAGGTAGGTATTGGTTTAAAAACCGCAACCGATAAGACGAGAGGAGGATTACAACACACACAGCGGTCCCGTGCGCCGCCGTCCAGGTGTAAAGATGTTAAATAAAGATGTGTGCGCGCGCGCGTGCGCGTCGGTAGGCAGGCATGGTAAATATACATATTATATATATGTGCAGATAATATTGTATTATATTATAATATATTATAGTCGGTCCCGCGACGATGGAGATTAGGATCTCAACGACGAGGGAAGCAGAGAAACGCGTACGTGCGCTGGGTATCTTTTTTTATATTATTATTATTATTACTATTATTACATGCCTGTCCATTATATTCGATGTTTTTTTCAGTATTTTTATTATCATGATTTTTTTTTCTCGGCATTCCCCCCTTTTGAAGCGTACCTTGCTATAATGTTATACGCGTGTATTCGTTCCGCACTTGACGTTTGTCCGTCAAACGGGCACCGGGGATCAAGACCTCGACGAGATTCTGGACGCGGGCCGTCCGTCTGTCGCGATTTACGCGATTTCGACTCGCTCGTTATACGGGCCTAAGTCTTTTATATTATACATTTATA
>VUJU01005933.1:0-12014 GCA_009835225.1 Aphis craccivora
CAATATTAAAATTGAAAAAACCACTTTTATGATTAAGTGTCTTAATATGTTTTATAAAACGCAGATTTTTTCAAAGAGAATGGCCATTAATTGTTGATGGGATAAGAGTGGGAATTTTATTTGCTAATCTTGAAGCAATTTCTAAATATCGAGAAAAACTGGGCACAACTTAAGTAGCTGGAATTGATGGCACCTTCAAAACACTTCCAAAAAGTCCACCAGAACTGAAAAAAGGTGCATTTGTAACATTTCAGATAATACCTATACAAAAGCGTAGAAAGTAGTTTTACAAAAATTGCTTAGCATGTAGGACGCCACACACGCATATTTTGTGTGGCGCGGGAGTCCTAATAATGATACTGTTTTATTCAAGGTAACCATAAACTTATACTAAACTTGTACTTTGCAGTCATTCCCAATGGAATATGCATTTCTCATATACATGAACCATTAAACTTATCAAGTATTTTTGAATGTCATGCGCAACATTCTGCCATTATGTTATGAACACCTTTGTGTCATAACTGATTTTGAAATGCCATTGATGAACTCCGTTCAAAATGTGATGCCTGATAATAAGTTGATCGGTTGTTGGTTCCATTATTGCCAGGTGAATATAAATCAAGGCAGAGATCGAGTCTCTAAAAGAGATGGCCAAGCGCACGCAGGTCAGGGGTCTTAAGGAAAGCGTAAGTTAGGATATGAATCTTTGAATTATTATTTATTTATTTTTTTGGTTATAATATTTATTTAAATTGTTTTTGCAATTGAAATACCTACCTAATACAGTAATACCTATGATTAATGCATTTAATATTGTAATTTGTAATCAGTAATCACTATAATTGTACTACATTTATTATAAAATTGTAATCAATTGTAATCACAATAATTGTGATAACAATATATTTTATAATTTAATATGCATTACATACATTTAATTTATTGGCACTAAAATTAAAAAAAAAAAATTTAGACATTTCTAGCTTTTTTAAATATTTTTTGGCCTTTTATAGCTTATACTGAAAAAAAATTAATTTAGCAATATCTAGCTTTTTTTGTCTACCACTAAAACTTATTTTATAGTCTCGAAAACGGCAACACTAAATATTCTAACTGTTAGAAGCAGATGGATGGTTTACCGATGTCTTCGCAAAGGCAGCTGTAGTAGTATTTAACCAGAATACTACAAATCCAGGTAATCGGACCTAAGGACAACATAGGATTTCGATGGTCAAAGTGGAGGACACCACGGTGTATACTTGTAACTGGTCCCCTAACACGGTCTACACGCTATTTGTAGATTTCTTAGATCGACTGGAGGGCAATATCAGACAGCAGGAGTGCACAAACATTGTCGCCGGAGACTTTAACGCGAAATCTCCAGCTTGGAGAGATCACACAAAGGAACCCAAGGGATGCGTGCTGGTGGACATGACTGCTAGCCTGGGACTGGCAGTATGCAATACCTGAGACAAACCGACGTTCTCAGGGTGTACGCCGACGGAATATCTAGGTCTCATATAGACATCACGTTTGTTAACGAGAAGAGTAGCTATCTGGTGTGGGACTGGAAAACATTGGATGAGTACAGTGCATCACTCCACAGGTATATTACGTACAGTGTCACGAGGGAAACCCGCACGAAGAGTCTGCCTCCAGAGGAAAGGTGGTCGTGGAGGAAGTATGACAGGACGAAATTACTGAGCTACATCAAGTCAGCCGAGCTTATAACGTGCGATGAGACGACGTCTGTGGCCAGCTCACTGGACAAGTACTTGAAAGACGCATGCGATAGCTGTATGCCTAACGGAAGGTACGTCGGAGGCAAGAAACCTGCTCACTGGTGGACGCAGGACATCGCCAAGCTACGAGCAGAATGCCATAAAGCTAGGCGCGAGTACTAGAAGAGACGCTATCGACCGATCGAAGAACTGGATCAAAAGAAGGAAGATTTCAAAAAAACAAGGAAGGAGTTGAAGTCAGCCATCAGGAGTAGCAAGAAAGCTAGCTGGGCAGACCTTTGCAGACAGGTGGAAACAGACCCATGGGGCCTCCCGTACAAGCTGGTAGGCAGAAGGCCAATACCGGGACATTCAACGCCGGGTAGAGCAGAATCGATTGTCGACGCCCTCTTCTCAACGGAGATAGTGGTGGTATAGCTGCAAATGACGGAGAATCGTGTTTTTCAAGCCATCACTTGCGCCCAAATCGGAGAGCTCGTCTGCAGGATTCTGCGCGGGAAGGCACCGGGACCGGACGGCGTTCCTGATGTGGTGATCAGGGAAATCGCCATAAAAAGATCGGAGATTCTGAGGGACATCTTCAACAAATGTCTCGAAAACAGTGTTTTTCCACAACCCTGGAAGGCGGCGAAGCTGGTCCTTCTGAGGAAAGGGGACAAATATTTGGACGAGCCGTCGTCGTACCGGCCGATCTGTCTTTTGAACACAGTGGGCAAGTTATTCGAGAGGATCATAAAAACAAGGATGGAAAAGTGGCTCGAAGGAAACGGGAATCTAAGCGATCGCCAATATGGATTCGGGAAGGGGCGGTCGACGGTGGATGCCATCAACCGTGTCATGGTAGTGGAAGCAGTTGGATTCGGACCGCTATATCAAAGGAAGCTGTGCGGAGTGGTGGCTTTGGACGTGGCGAACGCGTTTAATTCTGCGAAATGGCCGAGGATAATTCAAGCTCTGAGAAACAAGGGAGTGCCACCCTATATGGTCGGCATCATTCAGAGCTATCTGAGTGACAGGATGGTTGCGTACTAGAGAAGCTCGAGACCTTCTACTTGTGGAGTTCCACAGGGGTCCGTGCTGGGGCCGTTGTTGTGGAACGTTATATACGAGGGGCTGCTGGAAGTAGACATAGGATGAAACGAGATTGGGATGTCGTCAACAGAGCTGGTGGCGTTCGCAGACGACGAGACGGTGGTGTCGACCGGTCATACAACATGGCTATTGGAGACTGCGACGAACGAGGCGTTGAAGAGAGTGGCAGAGTGAATGACGAGCGCTGGCCTAAGTCTATCCAGTCATACGCCAAGAAAAGATAAACTCGAAAAACTAGATACTTAGACTAGTAATAAATTACTTATAAATCTAAATACCTACTTAAAATCTTAATTTGGCCTTTTAGAAAGTTATAGTATGCCAATAACTAAATTATAAACTTTTGATACCGATTTAATAATTGGCAGGCCATGCCAATAACTGAAAAACATGAAAAAAACAAACTAGCAATTGTCACCTCATTTATAACAAAATAAATGTAAAAATTAAAATTGATTAAACCAATTTGTAAATTGAACAGTATATGTACTTACTTAAAAAAAAAAAAAAATAGATTAACATTTAACACCAATATTCTATATCTATTCCGTATGGTGGAATAGAAGCTTATATTCACAGCAATATTTATAACGAAAAAAATTAAATTCTTACCTGTTTACACTACATGCTGAGATGTTGTTTTGGCTTTGTATTTTCTTTATCAATCATTAATCATGGAATGTTGATAATTTTTGGAGCGAAAATAAATCAGTTTAATCAAATATTAAAAAAAAAAAAAAAGAAATTTAAAAGACAAATACAGAGCTATTTATCAATAATGCTATTGCACTATGCCAATAACTACAACAGGGTCAATAACTGCATACTTTACCCTATTAATATAATAAATATCCTCGACGGAGCGTACCGACTACTGAGATAACCGTTATCATTGGAGTTAAAAAATACGTTTAATTATTTGATCATCAAAAGTAATAAATGCAAATTTAACAAATTTAAAATTAACTTATTAATATTTAATTTAATATTTTACAAGGGTCGTTATAATTAATAATACATAATATTAATCGGAATTAAATGAGAATTCGGCCGGTGGGATCTCAAAGAGCGATGGGAAATCCAATTTGGAAATCCATCGTGCCCCGTTTCCGACTACTAATACTTTGTGTTCTATACCGGATTGTCTCTAACTCGTATTGCATCAAACTCACGAAGTTTAAGATGAAGGAAATAACTTTCGTGGGAAGTACAACCACACTGGAGTGCAACTATGACTTAGAAGGTGAACAATTATACTCAATAAAATGGTACAAGGACCGGAACGAATTTTATAGATTTCTATCATAGGAATGTCCACAAGTATAAGTCTTCGAAGAAATGGGAGTGAATGTTGATGAGATGCAGTCTACGGCAGGAAGCGTTCACCTTAGGGGTCTGGAACTGGCAAGCATTGGAAGATACCGGTGCGCGGTCTCCACCGATGCACCATCATTTCAAACTGTCACTAAAAGGTTCTAACGAAGTATACATTTTTGGTTATCTGCATGATTTTTTTTTTTTTTTAATATTAAATTTTTGTTTAAGTTATATAGTATTATAGTATACTTCGTTAGAACATTTTCAACTCATGTGATAAATTTCTTAAAAAAGGGTTTTCAGATTTTGTTAAGTTCAATCCCGACTGACTCTCCATAATCCTAAATGTCGTATAATATATTCTTATGAGACAAAGCAATTTACACTCAGGTACATTTTTTAGGCCTTAAGGTTTATAGATTTCTTCAAAAATCAATTCATCTAGAACTTTATATTAGAAACTAGAACCAATATTCTATTTCTATTCCGTATGGTGGAATAGAAGCTTATATTCACAGCAATATTTATAACGAAAAAAATTAATTTCTTACCTGTTTACTTTACATGCTGAGATGTTGTTTTGGCTTTGTGTTTTAAATCATTTATATCATCTTCTATTGAGTATATATCAAATATACAAGCAATAGTATTTAATAAACAGACCAATACACATCAGCTTATGCCCTTAATAAATTCTGGAAGAAGAACTGATTTCAATGGTCTGATAGTACGCCTAACAAGTCTTGGTAAGTTAATAGTGATGTCCTTTATTATTTAACTTATAAGATTTCTCAAGACCATTTGGAAAATTTTTTTCGGCAATTACATCGCGTGGTGGATTCTGTGTCAACCCTACAGCAAGCCAATTTGAAGCCGCATATAAAAGATTATTGATACATAGCAAAATAATTACATCTTCTCAGGCTAATTGCATATCTCAAGACACGACTGAAATACAGTCCACCATTAGTGCTTCCAATAAAACCAATTTGGAATCTAATTGTTTGGACCTTGTTTGTGCTTCTGGGACTGATGAAAATGAAACAGTTTCAATGTTTCTAGCATTACAAAGTTCTCCACATACATCATTTTTAATGAACGTAACTCAATACAAACAAAGGTGGAGCAGTAACAAAAATATTAACAAAAAAAAATTAATTGCTCGGATTATGTGAAGGTTTTGTCTGAAACAAGTTTAAGTCTAATGCCATTCATTGATATAGAAAACAGAGCAAAACTTATTAAGCCAACTAACAACGTGACTGAGCTTTGTAGAATTGCTGAAAATGTATTCCAAACTCATCAAACAATTTATATAACAGTTTATGCAAGAAATATAAGAGATACATTTATTTTTAAATCATTTTTGAAGATAATTATCAATAAATACTTCCTAAGTTTGTCCAATCATATATATGATCAAGATCCGATAAATAATCATTTGATGCAAATTATCAAAGAAATTTCCTAAATTTATTTTAGTATAAGAATTCATCATTTCAACCAATCAAGTAGTCAACCAAAAGAATGAATAAGATCTTATTTTACAAAACTTGTACATTTCAGACATCAATAATATAAAAGTGTACATACAAAGTGTACGTTACAAATCCACCCCCCGCCGACCTAAAAATTGATAAGCTTTCTATCGCCAATAGCCTGGCTTAGTAAAAACCATGAAATAAAATCCTTGATTTTTTGTAAGTTTCACATGGCTTATTATTAGATTTGATCTCCAAACCATTAATAAATAATTATTATAATAGGTATACAGTATACACTATACATGTTATAACACACAACAAAGAATTATTTCTTGTATACATACAGCTTAATAATTATAATAAATTGTCAATAATCAAATATGTTAGTATAATATAGTAAGGTTAAAGTTAATTGCCATGCTTGTTCATCAACAATAAGGATACACTTATATTATTCTTTTCGATATTGTTCGGTACTAAAATAGTTGAAGCATTTGAATGTTATTTATTTTTTGGTGAAATATTTAATGACATTTTTTTAAAAAAGCTTTTAATGAATATTATTTCTCAATGCTAAAAATTTAGGTTGTGCAGACGAATCATTTTTTCTCTACATCAAGTTCATCTAAACTTGAAACAGTATTTAAAATTGTAGGTACCTATCAAATATGTGTTTTAGTTTTTGTTTTCCGTGCTCTAAATTGTCTACTTCTTGTATTATTCAGTTGACATAGGTACAATACTTATAGTCTCATTTTTTTTTTTATTATTATTTTCTTCCAAACTTAGGTTTTCTATATAACTATTAGTATTTATATTTTGAGCTTTTTCATATAGGTAAATCAAATTGATATGCTTGAAAAAATTCCATTTTATTACGCTATCTATAGATGTACATGAAAAACAATGATCAATTTATTGACAGTGTACATAATATTATCATCATGATCACATGCCATCACATTCCAACAATCTTCTCTATTTTTAAGCACATTATTAGTTAATATTTCTAGACTATTCTTGTGCCTTTTTCTTATTTTTTAATTTTAGAAGTAAGTTTTCCTTTATGTATTACACAATAAGTCTGTGTATAAATTTGTCTCAAAGAAATTTCAACAATGCATATAAAGACTTATCAAGTCGTATAACTTTTTTACCTTCTAAATAAATATGTTTCAGAGTCCGGCGTATTCTCTCAATATTAGTATTTATTCCTGCATGAAAACGATGACAGTAAGCCCAAGATTCAACACAAATACCATAATTATTAACAAAATAATCAACAGTCATTATCAGCCAACAATTGATTTATAGCTTCTCCAAAAATTCTTTAAAAGGCTTTAGTTCATGAAGTAAAATCCTCAATAGTTTGTACGTTTCACATTGCTTATCTTTATATTTTATTTTAACTGCATTTTTTCTCCAGGCACGATCAACATGCCAAGTGCAGTAAAATCTATGTTTTGGACGTTTAATTTCAACAATCCATACATTGAAAAAACTTTCAGCCATATCGGACATAGGGCTACAATTTTCTTTGTCTAGTTAATGATTTTATTTTAGAATAAAATATTTTCAGTACTGTTTCATCAATGCGATTACTAATCATAAAGGCACATGGTAACCCTTCTCTCACATCGTCAAGTACTAATAATGTCGTTACATTAAAGTGGTAGGAATTCATACCATGAGTTTCGTCTATATAAATTACATCATGTACATATTTTTCTAACATTGACTGTTGATAATTATTCATTACAATTAACAAGAAATCATCTTTTTCTAAGTTCAAAAATCTATTTCATCTTTTTGTTTATAGTATATAAGGCTAAATTTGTCATTTTTTTTTTTAATTTTGAACCCAACTTTCAACACTTTTTGCATCATTTACATGTAATATAGCCTTATTATTTAGATTATAAGATGTTTGAATATTATGTAAAACTTTTCTTGTTAAGAGATGTATTATTTCTAATGAATATTAAAATATTATAACTGATTTCATCTAAAATATTTTCAAAAGGTATATGCTGAGATATCTTCTTCTCTATATTAACTCGATTGTCCGTATTTAATAGTAAATGTCCTAAATCATTATCATGGCCTATATGATTCACTATAAACTTAACTGTACATAATATATTTCTCAATTTACATATTGTAACATCTATACAAGATGGGAAGTATCCATTAATTTTATTTGAACAATGTGTTTTTAAATGCTTCGGACCTTTTGAAATGTGATTTCCATTCCTATGGCATTTATAGTATAAAAATATTTTATTACTAAATATATTATGATCATTATCATAATACATCCACAATTTTTTATGTAACATGATTTGGTTTTTTGTTCAATTTTATTTTTCCATATATTAAAATTTTCAATATTTTCGAATTCGAGACATTCTATAGAATACTTCAAATCAGGTTTAACAATTTCAATTGAATGGGCAATTACTTTATGTTCATTAAAATTTTGATATGACATAATGATTTGTCAAATTTGTTCACACGTATAATTTCTTATTTTTTTTTTTTTTTTAGATTCTGAACGGAGTGATGAATGTATTGTATTGATTTTAGCCTCTTATTTTCTACTATAAGTAACTTAACTTTTTTAAGCAATGTTGAAACAATTTAAAATAATGCTTCAATTTCGAATTTCAGTTGTGGTTTCCGATGGTAAGTGAATATCCTTTGTGCATTATAATTTATAACAGTCAAAAGAAAGAATTTTCCAACACTTTTCAAAAAAAATCGAGGTAAACAAAAATAAAGTGCGGAAAACGGGAATTTTTAAGCAAAACCAGTTTTCGACCAAATCGATATTTTTTATATGGTTATAACTCAAAAACTAATCACTGTAAAATACTTGACATTTTCTCCAAATGTTTATATTAGTGTTATCTATATACAGATAAATTTAATTTATAAGACCACTGAAATTTTCAATTTTTCTGTAAATTTTTTTTTTTTTGAATTGTCGATTAAAATGTTTTTGGCCAAGTCAAAATACTTAAAATTTTAATACAAAGTTTCTCATAAGTTATTGTTATAGTGATTAAAAAATTATAAGAATATATTGGCACAATTTTTTTTTATTAGCATTTGAAGTTCAAATATTGACAAAAAATCGTCAAAATCATGAATATTTTCAAATTATTATACCTATATAGTTAATAAAAATGTTTGTAGAAGTAGCTAAGAGTTGAAAATGTAATACAAGATTTTCCATAAGTTTGGCATTATAAAAGAACTTAAATTTTGGTGTATTCAAGCCATTAAAACATAAACCACAATTCACCTTCACCAACCACTGGAAATTATATCCTAGGCTGATAAATCATCTTCGTTCAGAATCGTTTTTCGTTTATTGAATTTCCACACTCAGTGCATTTCACTGTATTTTCAAACATGTTTGATAAAACCTAGTAAAATGTATTATTTATTTTTTTTTTTTTTTATTTACCCATTTTTAATGTAATATATTTTAACTTACTTTTAAATATAAAGTTGTATGACAACCCAAAATGTACACATTTCACTTAAATAAAAATAATGTATGAATAACTTAAGTATATAACTGTAATAAACTAGTATTTATGTCTTATGTGTTAGATTATAAAAGTTACTGCTCTATCTTTACATAGAACACTGAACAAGTGTAGTGAAGACTCAAGATTCAAGATATCTTTGTATCTCGTTTTACGTTTTTACGAATAATTACTCATGAATAAGTCTGTGAAAATGTTGGTTTTTTTTTTAATATAACTTATTTGACACCATTTAAAGTTTATGAAAATGCTGAAAATTTACATAAGTATTACCACAACGACTCTTCCAAACCGACATTTGCAAATGAATGTATCCATTTTAGAAGTTTTTTATTAACATTACCAAATTATGATTTACCTATACTGTAATTAAAATAATACACTCTCTCATCATAAAAAATAACAATCAAGATTTGTTTCCATATGTAGAAATTGCGTTAGGTATTTCTTGTCCTACTTGTTCCAACTATTGTTTCAACTGTTCTGCTGAGAGATATTTTTCAGTCTTAAAAAGGGTCAAGTCCTATTTGCTATCAAGAACTACAGACGAGAGGCTAAATTTTTTGGTTGTTAGAAAACCATAGAATTATGTTTAACAAAGGGGTTACATTATGATATTATTGATACTTTCGCCAATGAAAAAGTTCGGTGTAAACATTTTTAATTTTAATATTTTTATTCATTTGTGTTATTATATAACTTATAATATGTAATATGTGATTCAATAAATATATTTTTATGTATACCAGTATGTATAGGTATCTTTTTAGATTATGAGTGTAGCAAAAAATGCATTGGTTTCACTATCGTATTTTTTTTTTTTTTACAAATACACCTATAGCTAAGGAAATTTAGGTTGGGAAAGGTGCATTTTTTTTTCACCCGGGGCTCAAAATTTCTAAATACATTTCTGACTCTCATAAAGACTATAGAGTTAGAGTATTTTGTAAATTATATTCGAAGACTGCGGTGTCTTAAACAATTAAAAACTTGATGTTTTGGCTATACACAAATTAAATAATAGGAAGCATTCCCCATTGAACATTTAATAACCATTTTTAATTAAGTCGTCATTAAAAATGTGATACAGATACCTAGGTACTACTAGTTTTTTTTAAAAATGAAACAAAATCTCAGCTTGATTATAGAAAGTACAGTAAAACGGTTCAAAATATTCAAATGACAGAAAACCAAAATTTATTTTACTACCTAGTAATCTATTAACTACTTAGTATTATACAAATATTTCAATAGAGCTATTTAACACAGATTACCGACAGGTAAAATAATTACCTATGAAATATTGAAATAAAATATTATATATGTTCAATAATACGATTAAATAATATTAGTATTATTATTACATTTTAAATTTGATGAATTGATAATATAATGTTATGTGTTTCATATTCCATTAGCAAATGACAACGATGAAAAATACGATCATTTGACGCGAAATCGCGTAATTTAATGACATATTATAGAACTAATATAAATCGATACGTTTCATGGTCATAAATTTAATATACCAAAATGGTCCATAATAACTTGTTAGGTATGCTAAATAATCAACAATATACATATTTATTACAAAATGTGGAGCATTAACAATATTTTCCAATTTCCTTTACCTAAAAGAAAAGACAAGTCATACTAATTTCAAGAATACTTCACAGGTAATTTATATTAGGTTCAACTTTCGAGTACCTATATGAAATGGAAAATTATTTCAAATGATTGAAACAACTCTAAACAGTATCGAAATAAAAAATACTTAATTTTCATGTTAGGTAACTGTTTTGTAATTTTTATTATTACCTATGTTATTATTTATTGTACAATAAGTGTAATAAAAAAGTTCCCAAATGTAGTAAATACCTAATTAAGTAAGATACCTAGTCAATATTTGTTCATCATATTCTGTGTAAAAATCCACAGTAACAACTAAAAGAAAAATAAACTGTTTAACATTTGTTTAAGTATAACTTAAAAAAGTGGGCAAGTGGGTACCGCTCTGCTTTACATTAGGTGCCGTGTGGATCATTATTATATATTATAGGAGTGTTAAATATGAATCCAATGATAGGTATCATTGTATACGAAAAACGATTCTGAACGAAGATGATTTGTCAGCCTAGGATATAATTTTCAGTGGTTGGTGAAAACGGTGGTTTATTTTTAATGACCTGAATACACCAAAGTTTAAGTTCTTTTATAATTATTGTAAACTAAAATTATGAAAAATCTTGTATAAAATGTTCAACTCTTAGCTACTTATACAAACATTTTTATGAATCATACCTACAAAATAATTTGCAATATTCAATGTTTGTCAATATTTGAACTTCATCAAATGCTAATAAAAAAAAAACTGTGCATATGTATTCTTTTAATTTTTTAATCGCTGTAAGAACAATTTATGAGGAACTTTGTATTAAATTTTCAAGTTTATTGATTAGACCAATAATATTTTATCGAAACTTTAAAAAAGATTTTCAGAAAAATTGAAAATTTCAGTTGTCTATAAATAGCTCAAAAATGTTCAAAATGTTATAAAACTTAAATCACGTAAATAAAACGCGAATCTTAATAACTGGTAAAATTTTCAAGTATCTACGACTTATACTTTTTGAATAATAACAAATATTAAAAATCGTTTGGGATAAATCGTTATGGTTACGCTATTTCGTAAAAATTTAAAATTCAAACGCACTTAAAATTTTTCCTATAATGATGATTCGAGTTTTCTCTATAGATACTTGAAGGAAAACTTATGGAAAACTTAGTGTTGTATTTTTAATCCTTAGTTATTAACACAA
>VUJU01005935.1:0-12004 GCA_009835225.1 Aphis craccivora
TTTTTTTTTCTATAATCTTTCTTTTGAGTATTAACGCTATTAATTAAGACATATGTATTAATCTGGAATGATTTTAAGACTTCGATGAATTGAAAAATATGTGGATGTTCAATGTGGTGCGGAGTCGACACAATATTAATTGAAACTTTATTTGAGTGTATTGTACTCGTATAATACAGATACCTTGTGACTAATAAGTAATAATAATATTTTATATTATAATAAAATATGATAAAAATACGGTGAACTTAATATGCTACTTATGTCTTATAATGTTATAATATTATGAAATACTCACTAAGATACCTAGGTACTTATCGTCCGTCAGGGGCGGACGCAGGAAAAAATTTTGGGGAGGGTTTTGAAGAAATTAGAATTTTTTGAAGGTTCATAAGTGAGAATAACTGCGTTTGAAATTAATCATCCATTCATTTCGGAGGGGGTTTGAACCCCCAAACCACCCCCTGTCCACCACTGTAGTCCGTGGTTACACTTAAATTATTCATGATATCAACAATGTATATACAATAAATTGTATAAATTTACATTTTATATAATAAATATAAATTCTGGTTATTATTTATTATTTTTAAATCTGTATAAATTACTCGCTGATCCCGTGCACTTCTTTGTCCGCTAAAAATGCCAATTCGAATTTTGATTAATTTGTTACTTAATATTTGGTTTAACGGTGTTCAAAACTTAGACATTTTCAATGACCATTTTGAATCTCAAAAAATTGTGCAAACACCACTTAAATGCGAATTTTGTAAAATGATTTCTTATTGGACAATAAATTTATGGTACGAGTGTACCGTGTATATTGCAAGCCTCAATCTATTTTTTTTTATTTACCTATTATTGTTTTTTTTTTTTTTTTAATTTATTTTTACTGATTTCAATCGTTTAAAATCAAAATTTTGAAAATCGGGGACGTAGTGACACTTAGGAGGTATTTGGAACAATTATGTGAAAAAAAATGGAAAAAAGTTAAATAGCGTCGTCACAAAATGGGTAGGTACATAAAAAATGCAGGGTTATTCAAAATGAATCATCCGACGCTTTACACCTGGCTTCCTAGGTCACCTAATTATAGCCATAAGACTATGTGTTTTGGGGATATGTTAAAGATACTGTATACTTACCACTATTATCATCAACCTAAGAGGAGTTAAAAAATAGCGCAATCGCTAGTGTATTGAGATTATAGGTATTGTATTATATTCCAACTAGACGTTGTTCTTGTGACCAAGGGAAGCCACGTAGAACATTTATTGGTACAGTTAATTAAACTTGACATATTTTTCTTTTATTTAATGTATAAAGTATAACATATTGTACTAAACCTAAAAAATAAAATAATATAAACACTTTAAATCGGATGAATAACTCTGTATATAAGGATTAAAATTTACAAATTTGTAAAAAAAAATATATATCTGACCTTCAGAAATAGTAAAACACTTGAAAGAAATTGATTACCTACCTACTTTTATATTTTTCAATTATCATTGAGCAAAATCACCTACCACGAAATTATAGAAAATAATATTTTATCAGTTTGTCTAAATTCATACCTATCAATTTAATATATTGCACTGACATCTTCTTGTTTTTGTTTCTGTCTTGGTTTCTAAGTCTCTTAATTTACTAACAATATTTTAGAATAAATTATTTCAACATTGTTTATACCTATGATATTTTTAAAAATTCAAATCTTTATTAGTATTATAATAGGTATCAGTGGCGCAATCAAGGGGGGTGTTTTGGGTGTCTGGACACCTCCCTTGAATCATATAATAGGAAACTTATATTTAATTATATTCAATAATCATTGAAAAAAAATGTTGTGGTTTGATTCATATCGTTTGACTAAAATAATATAATAGGTAAATATTAAAAAGTAGTCGTCTGAAATTTCCTATTCATTAACTTTACAAAAAATAATTAGGGAAAACTGTGTACCTACGCTACTGGCGGACAACTCCCTTGAAAAAATCCTAGTTGCGCCACTGATAGGTATTCAACGTATACTGACAAAACTTGGTAGCATGAATTTTATAATTTACTAGAGGCCTATTAAATAAAAATTCAAAATCAAAATTCGTAGTAGGTATTAATTTTAAACTTGAAGGTGGTACCTAGAATCCTATACTGGCTAGTAACAATGTATCAATAACAAATTATTTTATTCACGCGAGTCACTACAGCTTATAAAAAAAAAATGAAATCGATATGTGCAGTGACATCTAGCAGAATAATGAGCAACTAATCAAATTTGACTCCTATATTTGATATTTGACACGGTAAATAATTAAAATTATAATAGGTATGTGCGAACAATTTTAAAATTATTTTATATCATACCTATTATAATTATCAAACATGGAGTGCAAGATAGGGTACTTGCCCTCTTCTGGCTAAAAAATATTATGAATTTGTAGTTCAATAAATGTGGCATAGGTATTTACATTTATATGTGAAAATAACATTAAATTTTTACCTACTATCTTACATTTGAGAATTTTCTTATTTTGACCTCCCCCCGTAAAATTTTACAATAAAAATTAGGAATAAGCAATAAAATAAAATTCATTTAGGTTTGGGTTTTAAAAATAAAAATTAAAAGTTTTGTGCATCAATCATGTAAAAAAAATAAAAATAAAAAATGTACTTAAAATTATTTAGTCTCCTCCCAACAGGAAAAAATAAATCCTGCCGACATTATCTGGTGCTAGTGAATACTGAATTTAGTGTAACATAATAAATAATTATATTAATAATAAATTATAACATTATGTTACGCTTCAATGTAATCTATATTTTAACTTCTTTCAACGTGCCGAAATAGCTCAGTTGGGAGAGCGTTAGACTGAAGATCTAAAGGTCCCTGGTTCGATCCCTGGTTTCGGCAGTCATTTTTTTGTTAATTTTAAGCGTATCATTAATTTTTTATTTTTATTTTAAAATAGATTTTTCAATATTTCCTATGATATTAACAAATATAAACGAAAAAAAAATAATTTAATACTATCTAACTAAAAGCAGCTTATATATTATTAAATTAAATTTAGAGTAGAAAACCTAATCGATAAACATAAAATAAAAAACATATTTGGCAACAATGTAAAATTATTATCACACATATTTTGTATTTTACTATTTTGTACCATGAACTAAGATAATAGATATATATCATAGTTCATGTTTTGTACTATTGAACAGCACAGTGTTAGTACCACGATTTAAATACTGCATAATATTAATATACCTATTATATAATCATTTATGTATCTATAAAATTATTATCAGTTAAACATTTTTACTTAATATTTATCGTAATTATTATTGACATTTATCTGAAAACCACCAATCATTATTCAATATTCATTAGGTACCATAATATATTCTTTTGTAGTTGCCACCAACTTCTAGTAGTTCTATTTAGTATTTTAGTTTTTGGTATCAACACGTCATAATAATATGTCGTACAGATACAGTTAACCTATATTTTTTTTTAATTTTACAGTAGTACACGGCAAGTTAAAAGTTTCGAATAATTATGTTTATACATTTTAAAGTAAGTTAATTACGTAAATAGAAAAGATCACTAGGATTCTTAAATTTTAAAATTATTACGAATTTAGTTCCACTCACATTTTTTTTTGCTTTGAAATAGTATCAATAGATACCCTTTTCAACAAAGCTGCATGTTCATGTATAATTCCATGTTGTATTTAGTGTACACACAGTTTATAAGTATTCTCATTTTTAATAATTTTTTTATCAAGACTTACCTATTCAATAACAATTATTACTTATAATTACGTAATACATCTTAGTCCTTAGAATTAATATCCCATAATTTTATCAATATTTAATTCTTCCAATCGAATATTAGATTGTACCTATTAAACTATTTATTTTTTTTCCTTTTAAAATGTGTTATTTCATTAAAACCAAAATAAATATTTAAGTGTGTGTACTACAACATAGTCCAACTACATTTTTTTTTATTGTTTTGTTTTAAGATAATTTCAGATAAAATCAAAGATGAATCTAGACTTGAAGCAAAATTATGAACAATATTCAAGAACTATTATGGACACACAATAACGTACGGCTTCAAATTTTGATATTTTATGAACTTTTACCACAACTAGATCAATGCTTCTCTTTTGGTGTCGGGGAAACTTATCTTCCTAAGCTATAAAATGAAAATAAGTTAAATACTAATTTATTTTGTTATTTTAAACTTTATCTTACATTATTAGTGATAAATTAGCATGAATAACACTTTTAACAGCTAAACACAGCATCAACGCAATATTAATTATGGGGGTTGTTAAGAAAAACAAAACTGTAGTTAGAAAAAGCCCTAGACAGCATCAATGCAAGTATTGTTATAAGATTTTTCCATTCCCTAACGTGTTGAAAAAGCACTACAGGGTTCATACTGGCGAACGACCATATGAGTGTGATTTATGTGGAAATAGATTTACACACCAGAATACTCTAAAAAACCATAAGATGTGTATTCACAATTGTGGCCGAGAAGAAGATTTTACTTGTGGTCATTGTGACAAAAAGTTTCCAATCAAGGAACGACTAATTGAACATGTACGCATTCATACCGGATATTATCCTCACAGGTATTTTTCTTTTTATTATCATTTAATTTGTGTGTAAAAAAAAAAAGTATAATTTAATTAAATTATTTTTATTTTTCAACTGTTAATAATTGTAGATTATATTATTTCTATTTATAGTATATTTCTCAAATTAAAAACTTTATTTAAAGTACATATTATAACTATTCGTAAAATGGCCATAGATTTTAAGAAAATACTGGTGATGGATTTTCAATATAATAATTAATTGACCAAATGCATGTATTCTTTTTCTTTTAAGTTTTATAAAATTATTTAAAAACTAATTAAATTAGTATAATTGTGTATACAATTATAGTTCTCCTTTAAATATACTATAGTCTGTCCAGCGAAAGAATGTGCCGATTCTGTGCAACCTCCTGCACCTTCCTGCTATCAAAACCGGTTTCCCTATGGCAGGGTGATGTTAGGGGATGCACAGAAAAACCGATTTTGGTCGGTCTGCGGCGCGTTCTCTTGCTAGACAGAGTGTATGTACCTTTTTGTATAGTATTTACTATTTTACTTTCACTATCATTAGATAGAATCTATATTCTCTAATCTATTTTTTACAATGAACTTAAATCATGAAATATTTTTTATTTTACTAAACATTTTAGTTTATTAGGTCTTTATTTTGTATTCAGGCTCAGACGGCTCAGTACAAATAAATTTGAACTATATTAATTATCTTAAGTGTTAATTATGCAGAACTATACTTGTAGTACACCCTAAAATTACAATTACATCAAAATAAAAACGATGGTACTATAAAATATTAAAATAGATAAAATTGTGCTTTAAGATTTTTAATAACATTGATTACAATTATAAAAGATAAAGTATGAAAATTTACTAATTTATTATTCATTAAATTATACCACTTAATAATAAATAATTGACTTTATAATATGAAATGGAAAATAAATACATATATTTAATACCTATTTACCATCTTAATTTTTGCATTAAATTAATATATAGTATAGTATTATACATAAATATTTTTAAAATATTGATTACAAGTTATAACATTTTATTAGTATAAATATTACAAAGAATATAAATATGAATATTCACTAATTAATTCAGTCTGATTTAAAAAGTGGTTATTTATTCTATTTAACAATTTTGTATTATTATTATCATTTCAATTAGCATTTCTTGAGCAATTTCTATACATTTTTTAGATGCGACAAATGTTTAAAATCCTTCACACGAGCCAGTCAACTATGGCAACATGCGCGTTCTCATAACAAACAATATACACTAGAATGTGCAATATGCCATCAATTATTTGCTTGTCGTTCAGTTCTTCGTGGCCATATGAAACGGCATATGGGACAAAATGATTATGTATGTGAAGTGTGTGGAAAAGCATTTTTACGTAGGGATGGTCTAACCAAACATCTATCTAGCTATCATAATAATATCAGAGCATTCACATGTAAAATATGCCATAAACAGTTTAAAGGACATATGATACAACATTTGAGAACACATCGCCATGAAAAACCTTATGAATGTAAAAGTTGTGATGCTCGTTTTGTACAACGTTCTCAACTAACAGTGCATGAGAGAAGACATAGTGGAGAAAAACCTTATCCATGTCCAGTTTGTAAAGTATCCTTTGCACATTCAACAGCTATGAAAATGCATGTAAGACGTCATACTGGAGAAAAACCATTTAAATGTCTTGTATGTACCAATACGGCTTTTACACAACTACCACATTTAAAAAAACACATGTTAACCATACACAAAACAGACAAACCATACTTGTGTGTTAAATGTAATTCATATTTCAAAACAAAAACTCAAATAATAACTCATGAAGAAACATGTTCGCCAAAACAAGAAACAAAAGAATTTATTCCTCCTGGTATGGCTTTGGATAGAATGCGAATGTTATTGGCAGTTTTACTGATACGCATATCAACCACTGAACGTTTAAATGCATTAGGTTTTGGAAAAAGACTTATTGATTTGGTATTATGTGATTCTATTGAAAATTCTGGTCGTAGTCCTTACCGTGGTAATGGTCAAAGTGAAAATGATTTGTTAAAAAAGAATATTGAAATATTATTAGACTGGACTGTTCCAAAAATGTATATGGACCGGTTCAAAAGTGAACGGCGTACAACTGAAGAAATTTTAGAAGAACTAACATCATGACTCTAAACTAGAAATAACATGACATTTACTTGTTAGCTTTTCAATAGATTAAGTATAATTTCACCCGTTATCTAGTTTTATTAGACAATTATATAACAAACCTTAAAATTGCACAAATTAATCTGATCAATGAATCAGATTGCATATTATAATTTATAAGTTACTTGTTCTTCCACAACTATCTTGCAACGCTGTATTTATAGCTCAAAACTGGTGGCGGTAAATTTGAGTACTAAATGTTAAATAATTCTAAAAATTTATTGTAATATATGTTCAAATTGAGGGATCATAATTATGTATTATAAAGCAATTTATAAAAGTAGTTTGTAGAACTTATGACATATTAAGCTTTTTCAATAGGTAATGGAAATATTAACTTATTTATATATCGGTGTTGGTTTTCACAGATGATAATACTATAATGTACACCCTTCCCCTTGCTTTTCGCTGTAACTAATTTATTGTCATAATGTAGTTTGATTTTAGACATCTAGTTAAATTGATTATTTATTCAAACCAAAATGAATTGTTTTTAGGTGTTATGTTAACAACTTGGATGCCAAAGTTTAGAAGTTAGTTCATTTTTAATTTTAATTTTATTTTTTTGAAAACCAAAGACTAAAGCGGAATACCAAAGAATGTTATTCTAGTCACACCAGAAGAATGGTGAGAACCGCTACTTTATCATAACAATCTATTCATACATTTTACATAAATTTAAATTTTATTGATATTTCAAATTAAAATTTTTATTTTTCATTAAAGTTTCAAGTATTTAAAATAATTTTTTCACAACTCTTTAGCATCAATAAACAGTTATTTTTTATAGGTATACAATGTATAAGTTAATGAAAGCATAGAATATTCTTGAATTCATAGATTTAACTGAATGAATAAAATATTTAATATGTGTATGTATGTGTATTATATCTGTTACTTTTAATTAAAAATTAATTTTTGTTGTGTTCATTTTTTTTATGGATTATATTTAATTATTTTATTAAAAATATATTGTATTTATAATTAGTTTATAAATTATAACTTTATGGATTTAATAATATATTTAGAGTGTGCAAACTAGTGAATTTATTATAAATAACCTGGTTTATTGTTAACTGTAATTTATTCTTTAGGTTACCAAAAGTGTGCAAATTATGCTATATAGGTATCATATATAATAATTTTTTGGAAAATGTTGTTTGAATATCTTATGTTTGTTTTGATTTTAAAAAAAAAAAAAAGGACATCTTAAAAATCAATTTTTGTGTATATTATTTTACCTTTAACCTTAAATAATTTTTAAAATATATATAATCTATAACAAATTTCAATCAATACAAGCAAATTGAATTTAAAAAAAAATTATTAAATAACTCTTAGACAACATATTAGGTATTTCTAGTCCAGTAGCGTATTTATGGGGGGGATATGGGGGATAGATCCCCCCATTGGTCTTTTTTTACTAGTAAGTTTAATAATGTTGGTAGTTGTACCCCCACCCACCTTCAAGGAAATTATGTTTTCCAACGTATATCCCCCCTGGACAAAATCCTAAGTACGCCACTGATTACTACTATTACTATTACTAAAAAAAATTTAAGTATGACTTAACAATCTGTATAAAAACAGTAATACAATTATTAAATAGATAAACAATTTTTTTTCTATATATGATTTCATAATGACAGAGAATATCTATTGGTACTACTTACAAGTTTGAACTCACTCGTTTAAATTAATCTATTTTGTATACAATTTAGATATTTTTAAGTAAGTCATGTGGCCATTTTTGTTTAAGGCAATGGAGAGGGTTTTCTAATATTATGACAAAAGCTAGCTTGATGAGAAAGTTTGGGGACATGTTAAGTGACATTTGAGAAAAATCTAAGATTATAAACTTGATAGGATTGAAATATGTTTAATAACAAGTTTTTGTGGTTTTCAAAGTTTAAATTCAAGCCCGGAATAAGGGAGGAAGGCCATGTCCCCGGGGCCCATGTGTATAAAGGGCCCATAGTCTTCTCGGCTTAAAATTACATTAAGTGATAATTTGTACTTTTTAAAGTACCTTCAAGAATATATTTTTTTCTTGACTTAACTAACAGACGATGGGGCCCATTAAAAAGCTAGAAAAAAACTTTTACATAAAAATACTTCATTTTAATTGTAAATATGTATTTTATTAAAAAATAATATGTTTTTTTATGTTTTTATCTTCATTATTCGTTATCATTACAGTATGGATCTTAAAACAATAAAAAACTGAAAAGCAATAAATCTGTCAAAATCTAAATTCTAAAAAAGCTTTAAAAAAAAGCATCAAACATAAGTTTAAAAAAATATATTTATTATAAAAAAGTATTAAAACTATTTAGGTATTAGTTCATTAAATTATTTTTAAAAAAAATGTATTATAATAAATTTATTTACGAGCCTGTTTCTAAATGATTTCTACTGTATATGAATATTTTAAATTAATCAATTTAAAATTTTAATAATAAAAAAACGACTACAATAAAAGAAACATACATTGTATATTGATTATTCAGAAATATCAGAGATTAATAAATTCTTTTGATACTAAATTCAATATTTTAGTATAGTATACTATTATACTGTCCGGAAAACTTAAATACATATAAATATAGATATAAACAATAAAATACAAACTATAAATAAAAAAAACATAAACATTAAAATTAATTCTCTTAACATTTATTTAGAACACATTTTAAAAAAATGTACCTACCAAAAATGCCAAAAAAGAAAAGATATACAAAAAAAGCAAAATAAAATTTTGTGCATGGTAGTATAGTAGTATATGTAAATCGAATTTCTAGCTGACATAACTTCGTTTTAGAGCAATAGAATATAAAAGTAAATACCTTCAAAATCCGTACTCTAGTTATGATAATTAAATAAAATAAAAATGTTTAAATATGTTTTATTTTATAATTTTATAGAATTGTTTTCATTGCTGGGAGCCCACAACCATATTGTATTGGCCCATGAGGGTCTTAATCCGAGTTAGTAAAAACTCAGGGCATAGCTGGCATATTAATTGTTTTTATAAATTGTGTATTTGTGTATTAGTACTTTTCGTTTTAAGGATATTTTAGATCTCAGAAGTAATTTTAGTAAGAGAGGACTGAAGTTCAGAGATTTTCTTTTTGTTCTTATATGAATCGCTCAACAAATTAAAAAACGTGTATGTGAGGTTATGTATATATAATGTAATACATTGCCTTCTAACATTTTATATTAAAATTTATCACCGTTGTTACTTGTGAGTAATTCTCTTGTACACATATACATATTAGGAATTCAACATTTAAGGAACTTCAAAAATAACCTATTCACAGTATTGTCTATTAGCAACTTACAATTAATCAAAATAACATAATATAATAATACATTTTTAAGTTCTTTCGAACACTACACTATTTGTGCTATAAAACAAACTTAAGCTAAATGTATTGAATAATATACTGGCACACTGAAGTAAAATAGCGGGGAGAGAACTATTCCCTCCAATTAAAAATTTGTCAGTATTAATCATATTATGGAGATGAGGACTAACAAACCTAACCGTTATTAGAATAACAACAGACGACTTTGGATAAATTAAAAAGTGACCGGGAGGCGGGGGTTAAAGGTTTACATATGTATTATCAAACGACGCTAAATAATTTACAATTAAATCATGATGTAGCAGTCTGGACTATAACTATGAATCACGAGAAAGTCAGAATCAACGACACGGAACTGCTATGCAAAGTCCACTTGATGTTTATGACACAATAAGTAAAAAGCACAAGAATGAAATATGTGGTTTACGGACAAATATGAGAATAGGATTAGAGGAATTAAAAAGTGGACACGAGGCGGAGGTTAAAGGATTGCATTTATTTTATCAGACAACGCTAAATAATTTACAATTAAATCATGATGTAGCAGTCAGGACTATACCTATGAATCACGAGATATAAGTCAACGATTTGAGAAATGTATTCTTAAGTCAGAATCAACGACATGAAAAAACCAAAAGAGCGACAGGAGGTAGAGAAAAAACGACAAAAAAGCCAAGAATAGCGATTATAAAACAACCAGCAAAAAACAAGAAAACTTCTCGAAGTCAGAAAATAAGGGAAAACAAAAAATTTCACAACAGGAACAGGAGCTAGGGATTCAGTCTGATGATGCAATCGTTAAAGACCATACCTTAATCCGAGATACAGTTACGGACAACGAGAAACCATGCAAAATGCATGATACGGTGATTAAGAAGCTACGCGAGGAAAACGAAAAGATGCGCGTGCAATCTGAGTCTTCAATAAGGAAGAATTTGACTGATACTGAATATAAGACTGTGTTAGATGATGACTTCTGCGACTATACGCAATTAAGTAAGGATTATTAGAATTCCATCAGATGACTTTGGAAGAATTAAAAAGTGACCACGAGATGGATCTTAAAAGTTTATACAGTACGTGCAGAACTAAACAAATAATAGCAATTATAGTTAGTAACAATAATATATAAATAAATTATAAAATATAAAAATTATTTTCCAATTTTTAAGCTATAATAAATATAATTTAAATGCATTTTAATAGTATATTTTTTCAGTTTTATAAGTCATTTTTGCATATTGGTTTTTAAGGGCATTTTTGAGATTTTTTAAATCCCAGCACTAATCATTATTCATTACTACTATAATTTCTGTGTCGGATTATCGAGATATAAATAATAATAATAACTACCTAAATTTATTAATATAAACACATTAAATATTAAAGAAATATTTTTTTATTTTAGAATACATTAAACATTTTCTTCACTAACTTTCCAATTGTTTGATAAACTTTTTTTCTTCTTAATAGATTTTAATTTATTACTTTTAACACCATTCACTGGTAATTTTCGTTTATTGTTGTGAACATCATTCATTGGTAATTTGCTTTTGATATTATGTGTCTTATTAGGAATACTTATGCCAATAATAGTGTCATCTTTTACTTCAACAGCTTCTTCATCAGATTCATCCTTTACAGTCTTTGATTTTCTGTAAAAATAAAAATTGGTTAATTATATTTATATAATCTTACAAGTCATAGTCATATTTTAGAATTAAATTAATGAAGTAATATAATAATCGAGATAATAATAGATGATACCAA
>VUJU01005936.1:0-12000 GCA_009835225.1 Aphis craccivora
TATATATATATATTATTACATTGTCGTGTTATATTCACCGAGCTGGCCATGCAGCCATATAGGTAGGTATATGTATATAGATGCTCAGTGACGCCATCCGCGTGTATTATAATAACACGCCTGCACCGAGTCAAATGAAGCAATTTTCGTCCTTGGTCGGCGGCGGCGGCAACAACGACAAACGACGACGATTATTATTATATCGGTCGTTTTTATATGGATGTATTATACGTACATAATATACACTTTTTTTAAAATTATTTTTTACTACGATTTTTTTTTTTTTGCCCCGCGTATGCGGCCGTCGCATGATAAAAAATGTATAAAATTTTATACATAGCACGACGATGTATATAATAATGCGTGTAATAACACTTATTGTACTTACTGTACATATACTGTGTAACTGCGTCGCCAGTTAGGTCGCCATATATATACGGACGCCTAATTGCCCGTCGCGGTAGCCTCGGCGGACCGTTCGTAATAATATTTCTTCAGACGACACACATTTAGTGGGTATCAATAATAATGTATAGTAATGTGCGCTTGTACGTAAGTATAAAATATATATATAATACAATAACACGTCGTACAATGTGTGTGTGCGTGTGTGTGTACACATTATATTATATATATATATATATATATATACCTCCTCGCATGAAGGCGGCGGCGTATATCGATGATAATTGTTATTATAAGGATTATCGTGTACGCGCATAATATTTATTATTATATACGTAGGTACACACACGTATCGTATGTATATAGCCGTCCGTATGATATATACGTATAATGTGTGCGTGCTCGTCGAGAGAGAGTCTGATGAATAGTGTGCGCGCGTTTGCGTGGGTCGTGACGTGTTAATAACACAACACAAAACTGCCGCCGTCGTGCACGGGAGCTGTATAGCAGCCAACCATATATTATTTTTATTACTATTATATACGTAGTATTGTATTATATTATTATTATTATTATGTACACTTTTCTATCCTTTTCTACGTATACGCGCACAATATTATAAATTATAATAATAAACACGATTACAGGGTGGTTCTGTAAAAAACGGTATTAACACGTCTTGTTGGTTGTTTCGTGGTAACGATTTTCACGTTTTCGGAAATCTTTGTTTTTTTCGTACCTACTTATAGTTTCTATAATACAGACATATAGTTTCTACTCACCGAAATCCCCGCACAAAACGACATTTTTCACGACAAAAACGATACTGTTTTTACCGAATTTCCTATAAATTGTTTTACATTTTTCAATGACATCAGCAAACACTGTTTAAATTTCACAACTCTCGAAGCAGAATGTTTTTTTTCCTGAGAATTTCGAACGTGTGCGGTTGATTATGATAGTGTTTACAAGTGCGTGGCGTTTTGACGAGTGGAGTGAAGTACCACGGTACAAAGATAACTCGCAAAAGGTCCGCTATATTTTATAACACTCTCACATCCGCAACACTTACTATTAACAATTAGCTGCAGCTCGTTCAAAATTCGATTTCCGAACGTTAAAGTCTTCGTATGTAGGTATACTAAAAAAAAAAAAAAAATAGAAAATACCTACACATTGAAATATCTATCTATAATAATCTTTTGCAAAAACTTTCCAAAAACACATTATAAAATATACTTTTCGACAAAAAACGATATAGTCAAAAGAATCGCCCTGTATATAACGCAATACCCGATCGTGTGTGTCCGCTTGTCTTTAAACACACACACACACACACACACACGTATATATATTAAACCTGAGAGATACCTGAGCATTGAACGAACGCGTACATTATACGTCATACAATATATAATATTATGTATAGGTATGTGTGTGCATGTGTGCGTAGGTACTTGTTACGCGCCGCGCGGTGGCTGCAGCTCCTGTGGGAACCCAAAGGTTTTTGTCGGCCGGTCGCGTTCCCATGGTACGTGTTGTACGCGCGCGGTATAATAATATAGTAATAATTCCGTACAAAAATGCGCGTGTTACGACGGCATTATAATCGCGCGGGCACGCCGAACGGTACATATACCTACTGTATACATGTCGTGTGTGTGTAATATAATAACGGCAACGATTTAATAATAATCGTACCTGCTGTATAGCTATAATAACAATAATAATAATATGATATATAGCGTACACACCGATTAATTGATTAATTACTAGGCGCGGTCGCCGCCGCCGGCAGACTGCTACCGCTTCGGCGGCGGCGTAATATTTATACGTCTCTGCTATATTATAATAATAATAATAATACTATTTAATACTTACCCGCATGTTTTTTGATATTATATTATAATATTGTATACCGCGGCTACGCGGGCGTCGCGTGATTCTCGTCTCGAGACTGTAAATTACATCGAACCTACATTATAATAATATATATATATGTGTGTGTGTGTGTGTCGAGGCAAAAAAAAGCGTTAGACGTTATCTTTTTTTTTTACGTGTTCTTCGCGCTCGTGTCGTTCTCCAGTGTGTGTGCGATAGCGGTGGAGATCGGGAAATGAAAGGAAAAAAAAACGGTAGCTCGACGACGGGTTTTTATTTCGGTATGTATATATAGGAAATTTATACTTATATATGTACCTATGTATACATAATATAATATATTACATATGCGTATTCGAATGCGCGTGAACCGTCGTCTATATAATAAAGGAGTACATACGATAAAGGTGTCGAGCCGACCGCAGACGGACCGAAAGTCCGGGCCAATCCGGTTTTCGTAAATTTATCGCATGAAGGTATTGCAGTAAAAAAAAAAAAAGACGAATTTCCCATGGATCGACTACCTACCTATATTATAAGCGCACGCTATGAATGTGATCGATTCGACAACAATTATTATTATTAAGGTCATTGCGCGGCGGTGTTCATATATTATATACCTAGCTGTTTAGATCCGTATAATATCATAATATTATGTATACTGCAGAAAACAGTGCAATTATAAATATTATAACCATGATAATAATATAGTGTACCGCAGGACGACGATAATTATATCGACGACGCAGAGACAATATAATATAATACCTGCACAGTCAACGCGATGGTTTAATAGTTTAATCGCGGAGAAGAGTTTGCGCGAGTAAAAAAAAATAAAGATCGCGAACAATAATCGTGAATATAACACGCTCGAATAGTTCTATTATAATACGTATTATGTTATTTTTAAAGTCTGTATAAGTTTCGGTATATTGTTTGCGTAAATATTCATACCATTTTGGGCGATTAGACTGCACTGCACAGTCTTCTGTGCGTTCGTCATTGTGTTCAGGTCACTGCAGGAGAAGCTCCGGAACTCGTTAAATTATAATTTATACATCAGCTCAAAATGTGTACAACGATATCAAATCGTTAAAAAATCGGCTCGGAAACTGGGTGTCGCCATCGTTTCGGTGGTCCATTCATTGTGACCGCTGCCGACTTTTTTTTTTCTTTTAACCGACGTAGAATTTTGGACGTATTCCCAAACATACTTTTTTAGATTTGGCGAAAAGATTTCTCTACGATAAAACTAGAGCGTGTCGTCATTAATATTTTTTTCCTCGATATCAGATCGATACTAAGTACCTATATAGGTACGTTTGAATAACCTTTTGAATCGATTCCTGCGGTGACATCGTGCCGAGGGAACAACCATTTTGTTTGGGCTCAATATCGGCTGGGCCGGATGGACACGCTTAAACTTTGACGTGCTCGTGAACTTAAACGGTTGCCGCATGATATAAACATCAAATTAAAATAACACTATTCACTATGAGTAGCTAGTAAGTCATAATATTTAATGTATATATATATATATATATATTATATACATATTGTGAGTGTGTGAGTGCGTACGTGCGTGCGTGTATATAAACATTTTAAAGCAACGGTTGATTGGTTGATACAATTTCGATAGTTGTTTAAAGCGCAGTAGGTCATCTATAAAACGTATACATATTGCATCGTATCTGTTATTATCCGATGTAATTTATAGATCGAGATTGCGCGATGAATCCGACACGGCGACACATATATTGTAAATAGGTACTGATGTTTTCATTCAATAATGAATGAAAATTATTAAATGTGCCTATATATAAGAAACAAGCAGTACATGTGCGTTCGATGAATGTCAATTCCTCCGGTGAAATCGTTCATTAGGAGCGTGTAAAATATATATATATATAAACGATAAGCTGCACTGGGCGCACGTGGAAATCACCCTTAACCAGGAGAAAGTAGGTGTTGTGATAATTTGTTGTCGCGTGGCCAGGACAATATTATATATTATTATAGGTAGGTACTACGCTATATTGTCGTGATTGATCGCTGTACACAATAGAAATCGCCATAGTGTTCGTAGAAATTATTATATAGCGTTCATCACGCTTGCCCGGTATGAGAATATTTAAGTGTTACTTTTCACGTTGACGGCGTATACAAATTGACTTTTCACTGCCGCATAAAATTGTAAACGAATGATACTATCTGTGATACGACAATAATACATATATTTTATAGAGTAACAAAAAAAAAAAAAATTATAATAATACGGTTTGTTTGTCATTGATTTCAAACGCACCGTTACGAGCCACGTTCGAATGTTTCCGAAAGGTAAAAATAATAAAATATAATGCATATATTATATTATTTAGTGTTCGGACTGTAATATTGGTATAGATTATAATAATATGAACCAGAAACATTGCAGGGAGACAAGACAGACACTGCAGTCCGTGGAGTTTTATAACGGTCCAAGAGAGAACTTCCAATATGCAAAATATCATCTGTATAGTAAATCTAACGGTAAAACATAAAAAAATACAATTACACAAAATGTTGGAAAAAAAAAATAACTGTTACAGTGCTATCTATAACAAAATTTACAAAAGTGTATAAAAACGAACGGTCCGATTCCTGTAAAAAGCCGGATTTCTACATTATATATTTTAGAACAAGAAAAAAAAAAATTATAATTATAGCGCTATGAGTTTGGACTTCAAACTTCTGGACAGATAATACGAAGGTTTTGCAGTTTTTTTTCTTCTAAAGTTTTTGTATATTGGTATACGCGTATTAAATTTAGTAGGTACCTCGAAACCGGTTAAATCGTTATAGAATTACGCTAAGTATAGAGATTGCGCATTATCTGAAAACGTGCACTCGTAAATACCTATATAAATAGCGAACCGCTGAAAACAAACTATTGCCAAAAAATTATGACGTGCGTTCGCGATTAAAGACATACGTCTGTCGGTTACATGCTGGCAGATTTCGCGGTACCATTGCGCGATCACGCGCACCGTTTAAACGTTCGGCGTGATAGAAACGAAAAATACCTATATACACATCATAATGTGTAGGTATTAATATTATTAGCCACCGTTTCCTCGGCATTAGTTCGACGAGTGGAACCGTCCTAAAACCTACGACGATGCTTAAATACCTATATAATATATCATGCCACCGACCACCGCGTAACCTAACCCGACCTGTGAGACTGAACGATTTATTGGTACACGTGAGCGGTTCTTATCGGCTGTCGTGGTGATAAAACGTGTGATTTCGACGTCAGAGCGGACGTCATTAAAATGTATATAGGACCGACGACGTTCGATCGGACCCTTCAGAGTCGTCGAAGATTAACGAAGAAAAAAAAAACAGTTATAATTACCGGACGACGACGACGACGTCTGTTACAACAACGATATTATTACTGTGTGTTTAACAATCGTATCAGATAGAACAATATGTATAGTCAACTGAATAAAGTTATAATTGTTTTCATAACGTTGTGTGTACATCGATTGGTAAAAAAATATAGTGTCTCTTACACTCATTTTTTATTCGAGTATCTCACCCATTCCCGATCGTATATGTAAATATATAGGTGTGTAAAAGAAATAGCGAGCGCGCGTGAGACACGCGTCCGGTCCCCGTTCGGGTCGCGCGCGCACACATTTTAATATTATTATTATCGTACTTACCTATACAGCTATGTAAAATATGTATACAATAATAGTCACTGTTGCGCGTCTTCCGAGTCATTTATCACGCGTGCAGCTCAAAAAGGTTGGGGGGGGACGCGCGCCAGCACATTCGTTTTTCACGAGGTGTCCCGAAATCGAAACGGACGATGGGAAAAAAAAATTAATAATAATATTGAATAAAAGACCCACGGTGTGGTCCCCGCGACGGAGGGCACACACTACGTGCGATGTATATTTATTTTATGGGTACACGCGGAGAAATTCGCGGTGTGTGCCGGGCGCGTGTGACGCTCGCGCTAAGAAGACGGCGGTTTTTTTCCGCCGTTCCAATACATCGCGGGCACGAACAACCCCCAGAGCCGCGACCCCGTCCATCAGCCGTATCCGGACGACTTATAGTTTTAACCCTGACCCCCTTCTCCGTCGTCTCCCGGGTCAAGGGGACTCGGTTTTATATTTTTTTTCTTCTACGCGACTACATATACGACATATTATTATTATTATTTTCCGACACGTATTATATTCGTGCGTACATAATATAACTATATATATATATATATATATATACATAGCGGCGGTGATATTATGTTTTAAATAAACAGGTGGCCCATTATAACTGCAACGACAGCAGTGGTGGCGGCAGCAGCAGCAGCAGCGGTTCCCTGCTGACCGTGGGAAGCTATGGACCGGCATTCTCACACACACCGCGTACACACATAGGTACTGGCACACACGCTACCCCTCGGGTAAACGCACGCACCACCGGTGAAAAGAAGTTTACTGGCATACTCGCACACGCACACGGGAGGGCGCGAGCTCGCGTACCTATGCGCATATACATACTGCGGGTGAACGTGTGTGTGCGAGAGTATTTTTGGTGTAAGTATAAACGAAAAGGGTGGCCATATACATATTATACATTATTAAATTTAATGTGTGTGTATATATACCATGCATTGCCCAACACGCGTATTCGTATATATACCGATCGATGTTTGACGCGTATACAGTGTGTTACGAAATATTTCGACATATATATAATATTATATATATATGTAGGTTATAGGTTGATGGCGAACGAACGAAAGAAAGGTTTAACGTGTTTTTTTCCACTATTGCCGGCGCGTGTTGCCGAGCAGCGCACGAATCAAACGAATTCGAGCTTCCGCGAATGTCGATTGCTGTCCAAACGCCAATCCCTACAAACACCGGACCTCATTATGCAATCAGCGATTTTTTCTTCCGGTCTACATACTGCAGAGAAAACGGAAGGATCTGGATTAGGTAATAACTGAAAATTCACCGTTTATAACTGTAACAGATAACACTAATATAGATTGTGATTGCAGGGTATGCCTACAGGTACTCGAATTGTAAAATAAATGTGATTTTTTTAAATACATTTTTGGAGCACCCTGTACATCCGTAACAGGGAATCATCACCACACCCTCCATCACACGTCTTATATGTGTATAGGGATTGCAACGGGTTTCTTGGCAAAGACGACGACGACGACGACGACTACAACGTCCCGCAAACCGACCCCGATACATCCGAAAGTGGTGTTCGCCCCTCCCGCACCGATGACGACGGCAGTATAATAATAATACATTTAATACGGGTTTCACTCTTCTATACACAATATATATACATATATACCTATGTATGTATGGGCTTGAGAAGTATACATTATCATATACGTAATGAGAGTGTCTCGTTTTCGGTTATATTTTCTCTTCCCTCCCACAGTCCCACGCAGGTCGACTCCCCCGCAGACGTATTGCGTAATATATCATACGCGATGACCGTTTGCGTGCGATATGTCCGGTTGCGAAAATCGTCCGGCACAGTTTTTCACACGCTATATACGCAGAGACTTATTGTAACTATTTATATATACATAATAATATAGTCGTCCCTATATAAAACGTGTACCACGCCGTAGGATATTTATTTATACGCGTCCCCTCGTAGGTATAAAAAGATTTCATTTATTTTTTGTTCGCAAACGGATTTGCATAAAATTTGCCTGCGACGGAATACTTCGCCTCCGTGGCCACTGCAAATTGGACGAGGTCTGATAGGTACCTACGTATTATTATAATAATGTTATTATGCAGGTCGTCGTCGTGAAATTTTTTCACACACTTCCGTCGTCCCCTGCACTTCTACCACCACCCACGAGGCGTTTGGCGGGGTGGCGGAGATGACGGTTTGAATTTTCTATACGGACTTGATGCAACCCGCGACCGGAATAAACCCGATCGTCTATGTACACCGACCTCGTAGAGGTATCCGAAACATAAAAGTATAGCAATAAATTGTATAGGTTCCTATACTAGTTATATATTTTTTTTAATCGAACGTACCGACTAAATTATAATATGCACATACCTATAATATAATACTATTTAATATACTCGTTGTACTAGCCATTTTAATTCACATATAATAATAATTTTATATGCGTTTTAATAGCGAGTTATCGCCGTTAATCGTTATTACTCGTATATATAAACGCGCGTTTTGCGCCGTACAACGTACAGCCGAATTCGGTCGGGTAATACCGGCAAACAATTACCATAATTACTTATGATTAACACAGTTGTTGGTCTTAAAAAAAAAATTGAATTATTTATTTAATTACGATTTAAAACTTGTACAAGAGTAATGAGTACATACTATATTATAATAGTGTAGCGCAGTGTAATTGTGTAGTCAAAAGTTTATTGGTTAACCTAAAATGTTGCAGTCGACAGCTGCTTTATTATTTTCGCAGTATACATAAATGTAGTATTTATAAACCTATTATAATAATATATATTGTTTACATATAATTTATAATATGATGTAACCAGCAACGAGCTGAATGTATTAAATTTGAAGTAATTCTGGGTATTCTTATTTCTTTTTATAAAATACATTGTACTGTTTCGCGATGAATTAAATTCAAAAATGTAATTTTTGTGTTAATCTTAAAATCTACTACTGGCATTGTTTCAATTTTTTCTGTGTTTTTTACGATATTTCAAAGGTTATAATATATGAATCAGATCTTTCATCCTGGAATTTAACCCCCCCTAAAATTGGCTCACATTTGAAAATCGAATTAAGAAGTTATTTTGTTCGATCAATCAACAACCGTTGAAAACGAAGTTTTGAAATTTCAAAAAAAGAAGTTTGAACTATCTTAAAGCGTAAAAGCATAACTTTGACATTGTATATATATGCTCGTAGCTATGTGTATAATTGTATATATAATGTATTATACTATTATGTATCATAGTTTAAAATGAAACATGTGAAACTAAACCACACGTGTTTCAGATTTCTCGGAACTAAAATATTGTAAAATAGTGTTAATTGGTCCTCGCTAAGTGGGTAAACGAGCATTTTCTAAATAACATAATGTATAAATATTTAACTCTAAGAGGCAAGTGGGAAAGTCAGTATTACATTTCCCGTCGATGCGGTTGCGGCCGAATGTAAACAAAACAGGAACGATTATAAAATGTATAAAAAATTGTGAGTACTGTTTTTTTCTCTGATATCAAATTTTAACAATCTCATAAAAACCCACGAGTCGAATGAACTAAAAATGATAAAAAATATATATATATCAACAATGAGGAAATGTTAAATGTTTAATGGTACAAAAATCTTAAAGAATTAGTAAAACAAAACGCGTGTGCATACTTTATAGTTTTCTTATTATATTAATTTAAATATACTATTAGTTTTATGTATAAATTTTGTTATAATGTTTTTTTTCTTGTTTACTAATTTGTTAATATCTTATATTCTTATGTGCACATATTCGAAAATGTAATAGGACTTACGTCCGTATATTTGAATAAATAAATATAATATACCTATTAATAATATTATGTACTTATAAGCGAAGTGTTCAAATGCTACTGAAGAACGCAAGCCAAAAAATCCGATGATGCCTTCGATTGTAAGTCATTATATTGTCTTTTACGATGGATTCGATATAATATGATATTGAACGGGTTTGTTTTTTATCTTCATCAATTATCGTTAACGTGTTTTTCCCTCAGATCGGTTTTGGGCGGCGAACTCCAAGATAAATAAATACATTAAAAAAAAAGACCGAGGTCATAACAACCATTTATTGTTCCAATTACGTGTTTACATAACAGTCTTAAATTTTTAACTATACCTACGTCGACTTCTTATTTTTTGTGTTATTGTAAATAACATTAGAAGATAATATGTACAATTTGCCTACCACACAATGTAGGTACCTATTGATTGTACGAATATGTAAGATTTCAAATTTGTACTTACTTACTTTAATACTTTAAGTAATTGTAGCAATATATTATACAATACGGCTGTTGTACAAATGCACAATATATACATAGGTGGAATCGCAATATCTGAGAATTCGACGAAACTTGAAAAAACTTCGAGTCCTAACCTGTATGGATATTTATTATAACAAGTACCACAATGTTGTTTTTGTTCCCACATATCGATTTTCAAACGAAATTTGATTTATCCATAATAAAACTTCGAGTCATCTCCCAGCTTTATATTGTTTATGTTTGAAAATCAATACGAGGGGACTAAAACAACATTTATGTTCCCCCTGTAAAAATATGATAATTTTAATTTTTAAACTATGAATACATTATTACATACAAAATATACTAATTGAACGTCATGCAATTAAAAAATGCTACAAGTAGACACGAAAAAAAATATTTTATTACTTTTAAATATAAACCAATGGTTTTTTGTGCATCATGTTTTAAATTATTTTTAATCATTAACTGCGATAGTAGTTTTTTTATTCTACAGGTAATGATATTATATTATTACGTATTACATTTTTAATTAATAATTTAAATATAAACAAATAATGATGTTTAAATTTTTATTCAAGTTTAAATGAAACGTTTAATACGGTAGAGATTAGGTACATAGATATATCCTTTGTCGATAAGTGTCATTTTAACCCCTAATATAACGCGCACGCGCGAATTCCTGCAACAAAAAATTGTAAATGTTCACACATGTAATATTTCCCGATTGATGACATGTGGTTCAAAGGTTAAGTCAAGTTCGAGTACGATTATTTGGCGATAAATAATATTAGTTATAATTATAATTTATTGCTATATTGTATAATTGTGTCGTGTTGCAAATAACCTCATCGGTAGTGCGCGGTACAGCGTCAATCAAACACTGAAGATCGAATGGGAAAATAGATAATGAATAAATAAAAAAACCGATGAAATAAAGTTAGCAAGACCATCACAGATCATTCGTATCCACTATGACGCATCCAATCGATCTATAGATTATTATTCTTTTAGCGCGCATTTTTTACCGTGATAAAAAAATTATATACATATAGGACTCGATGTCTCGACTACACACGTCTAAAACGAAACGAACTGAACGCTGTATTATTTACACGTATTTATTATTCCAGGCACTAATAATAGTGGTTTTTATTTTATTAATTTATTCAAATTCATTCGACATTTTTGGTAATAATTTTTTTTTTTAACTCACCTAATTACTTTTTTCAATAATAATAAATGTAAATAATTCATACATTTCATGCTGTATCATTCTAAATTTTAAGTACTCGCATATACATTATTTAAAGGTTATTAATTCTCGTTATCTATTTATTATTATTATTATTATTTTTTCTTTGAAAGTCTCACGGGAAATTTAAATAAATATTTAATTTGTTCGTCAGGTAATTTAATTTAAAAATTTTTCCTGGTTAAGAGTTTAGATAAACATATAGTGAGATGCGCATGAATACATGATGTGTTACCTCACGAAATATTAGTCTACAGTCTACTGTAAATTTTTTATAGTCTAATTATGTTTACGCAGTACAATAAAACACTCCTCTACTATCTGTACTCACTATTCTGCTCATCTAAACTTCAAACAAATTTGTTTCATTCATCGAGAAACTTAAAAATGAAACTTTTATTTTATACTTATAGG
>VUJU01005937.1:0-11998 GCA_009835225.1 Aphis craccivora
TGTGTTACAGGGAAAAAAAATGGATTAAGGGGAAAACTCCGCCTTTAATTTAAAAAAATCTCCCTGCTTAAAAGTGCGCAGAACATACATTATGGTTTTTAAAAAATGGGTGTTACAGGGAAGAGCAAAAAAATTTGTGGGGACCAGGTCACCTTGAAATTTTGCAATCTCCCTGCTCGAAAGTGCGCAGAACATACATTATCTGAGTTCAGTTTCAAAAATTCATCACACTCATGTTTTTTTGGTACCTTATTCAAAAGTATGTGTTTTTTAAAATACTTGGTTGCAACTGACTTTTCTGCCTCAGACCATGGAACAACAGTTATTTTTTGGTGGACTGCCTTATAGTTTTTGTTTTATTCACAGAGTTTTTTGTAAGTGGGCTACCAATTAACGGTTTTTGTATAAGTTGATCTTCAGGCTTTTTTTCTTCATTATCAGTTGACTCTTCATCAGATACTAGCTCATTTACATTTATGTTTATTTTGTCCAAGCTTTTTCCTCTATATTCATTACCTTTGCCATTTCCCATCATAAGTAATAGTTTACTTACTTTGGCAACCTTAAAAATATGTAATGCAATAGGTATATTTTAGTAAAATTAATGTATGATTTTAAGTTTTAACAAAACATATTTAGCTAAATGTATATGTTAAATAGTTAAATTTATAAATATTTAATAAGTTAAAATATTTATTTGAAATGCATTATCTGAGAGTCTGTAAAATTGTTTATGAACGTCTTTGGTATGTCCCATAAATGTTGCCAATTGCTCAATATCTCCCTCAGTTAAGTAAAGAAATTGAGTAACTGTAGCAACATGTTTTCGCAAACGTGTTGATGTAATGTTTTCTGGATATTTTGCTCCTGACTCTACCAAATTTTCTTATTAAATCTGAGGCTGTCATTGAACTATCTGATTGGATTATTGGAAATAAATAAGGGTTTTCTTTTTTTATAAATTCAGCTGATTCTCTTATGGTTATTAGATAATTGATGAGTTTCTTAATATGAGGTGTAAATAGTATAGGTACTTCTCGATCACATTTTCCTCGTATAACTATACGTTTAAAACTTTTAGTTAACTCTAGTTCGATAGGAGACAAAGCATGTAATATTTCCTCTTGTGAAATTTCTGAATCTGCTTTTTTGTAAGTTTCAAGTAGTATTCTTTGAACTTCCACTGATCGTCTTCGGTTTTAATGATTGACCAAGTTTTAAAATAATTGATAGAGATCCAAATTTGTCAGTTTTTTCGTTATATTGAGCAATCTGTTTAGTACTGTAGCGTGCCACGGATGTACAATCGTACAGATGTAGTATGATGCAGTGTAGTTCAGAAAAAGACAAGAATGATGAAATATTTCTAAGTGTTTATTATTATGAAAAATATTCTATATTTCATATTACTGATTCTTCTGTTAATGTTTCATGTTGCTCATGCACTTCCCAGCAAAGTTCCTCATGTACATTGTTCACCCGTGTTCTTAACTCAGATCTCTGAAATCCCTGCATATATCCATCGTATTTGTATATTAATATCTCTCCCAACATGACTTCACCTTTGCTCAAACGGAGGGTAACTTGGCGTCCCCCTCTACTTCTTTTATTTCTAACCCGAAACATAGTTTTTAGTTTACAAGAATTATTAAAATAATACAAAATGTCAAAATATAGTTATAGGCTCAAATAGTATTTGAGATATTGTGGGGGGGCTAAAGAATAGCTATTTTTTTGGAATGGCTATCTCCCCAGCTCCTATTATCTACGCTTATGAATATGATATAAATTAATTTAGATTTCTACCGCCACCGCTCCAGTGTGAACAAGGTGGCGGTTTACCACTACCGCTACCGCCACCGCTACCGCTGCAGTGTGTGGGCACTTTTATACTATTTAAGTCTATACGGGAGCAACTAATGTGTAAATTCTTGGGAGGCAAATCGTATATAATTTTGAACTACCTGATCATTGGAGGCAACTAGTGTAGATTATATTTATAGTATATTTTGGAAAGCAACTAGTGTGCTTCGAATAAACAAGCCAAGTGGATTTCAAATTATTTTTGTTATTTTCTATTAGTTATAATAATAAATGAATAATTATTGGAAATTAATTTGAAAATAATAATTAGGTATTGGCATAGGCGTGCGCAGGATTTTGTGTCGGGTGCAGCATACATTTTTTAAATTACATTTTACATACATTTTTTTTTTTACAAATACCGTATTGGTATTTAAAAAATATATAATATAATATGTATAATTTGATTTTTATAATACTTGTATACACTTTAAAAACACTTAAGAACTCTGAAATAATACGACTTGTCACTTGAACGGACTGATCTCATATTGCTCTATGCACTATACTTAATGGCTGGAATTCATCGACAATACTCGGACGTGTCACTACAGGCTTGTACATGTTTGTAATCGTTGTGATACCAGATGCGCTTATGTGTCTGCTATTAAGTATTAATACATTCTTTATAATATTATAAATTGACAATGAGAATGTAAAACCAATGACTATATTATAATAGGTCCACTTAAAGACATTTGATCGTATGTACCCTAATATGTCTACATTCTTTATATTATTATAAATTAACTACCTATTATAATATGATCACTTAAAGACATTTGATCGGATATATTAATGTGTCTGCTAAAATTGACAATGACTATTAAAATTAGATTTTATCCTTAAGTATAACAGTTTTGATTAAAACGTATGATTTAGCTATATTTAATTGAATGTCATTATAATCTGAAAATAGTATAATATTTTTAGATATGTGTGATGTTGTAGGTACCTTATATTATATTATGAGTATGTTTGTATTACATATGTATTGTATGTATGTAATGTATGTATGTGATGGTAAATATGTAAATATGTTATTTGTGTGTGTGTGTGTGTGTGTGTGTGTAAAGGGAGGAATTATAATTGGGGAAAAATATTTAACGGTTAAGTATCCTATTTAGTCGAAATCAGAATATTATATATATTATTTTTCTTAAAAAGGTAGGGGTTTGAAGAGGAATGCGTAAAATATATGTCGGTTACGTGTAGGATCTGGCGGCGGTGTTGGGTTAATGTGTATTGCGGGTTGCCTATATTTAGTAATTTTTCGTGGCGATGAAGATAATCAGAATGTGGGTGAACATTTTGAGAAGAGTATCGTTGAAATAGCTGAAAATATTGAAAAATTACTACAAACCAACATACCCATAACCTTAACTGCAGAACAACAACAAGAACATAATTTATGTAAGACAAGTAATTTATGTAAAAACGGTTTCTCTGTGTTAAATCATAAAGTTGCTGATCACTGTCACTTATCGAGTAAATTTCGACAAACATTATGTAATACCTGAAACCTCAGCTTTAAACACCTCATTTTGTACCATTTTTTTTTCACAATTTATCGAATTATGATGCACATTTTATTGTAACTGAACTCGGTCTCGATATGAAAAAAAATTCTGTAATACCAAACAGTGAAGAAAAATTCATCTCATTTTCAAAACACGTTTCCAACAACTTTTCAATACGGTTCATTGACACATTAAGATTTATGGCTTCGAGTTTATCAACACTCTTAGAAAATTTATTAACACCTGAGTTCGAAAAGTTTAGAGAAACAGCCAAGCATTTTAATGCTAAAGACTTGCCACTCGTTACTCGTAAAGGTGTTGTGTGTGTATGTGTGTGTGTGTGTGTGTGTGTGCGCGCGCGTTTACATTTAGTACGGAGCGAGATCCACCGCATGGAAATGGAGCAGCGTTACGAGATCATTTTTCGTTATGAGATCCAATTTGCCGGATCTCGTAACGTTTTCATTAAATATAGACTCTAAAGTCATATAATGCGAAGTCCATCAAAAACTGCCCGGATCTCGAAAAGTAAGATAAATAAGAAATTAGTGTGTATCTAGTACGAGCGTATTCAACGCAGAATGCGCCACTATCAACTTGATGAGAATAAAATAATTAAATGTTCCCACACTATTATAGGTAATAACGCTTTTTGCAAGATTCTGTAGTAGTAATATTCTACACTGATCACTTATAATATAAGATTCAACACCATAATAATGTGCCAGTGCCAGTTCCACCAGGGTTTGAGTTTAATACATAATATGTTTAATATATAATTAATACAGACAATTACAGTAGATACCAGGGGCGTATACAAGGGGGCGATAGGGGCGATCGCCCCCCCCTTGACATTGTTGAATGTATTTCATGTATAGGTGCTTACATATTTTATCATAATTATATTTTAATCATTGAACCAAAAGAATTAAAAATCCGGTGCTTATTTTTCTTGGGTGGAAAATGGAAATGGATAGTGGTTCTCAAAAACCTGTTATCAATTAATAAAACATCTATAACGGACTAAGAGATAGGCTTTGTAACAAACAGTGTGACATCGATGTTAAAAAATTGATTCGAAGATTTTCGAAGACCAAAAGAAAATTGGATTTTGTTGTTTATATATTTCATTATTTTAAATAAAAAAAAAAGTTGTTGTTGTTCACCAATTCGATAATATAACATTCAGTATTTCCATTTTCAGTCATATTCGGTCGCTGTCTAGTGCTGACTGCGAAATATAAATTATTTTGATATTTTTTTATTTGAATTTTTTACTGTGTAAAGTGTAAACTTCAGTAATTTATTATTATCTATTTAGTACCTATTAGTCCTCTGCCCTAGTTATTACCATGATGACAGTCAGAAGACAGTGTGTCTGTTGATAATGGTTTATTCTAAATAATTATAATTATAATACCTAATAAAACCGTTATAATGTATATGTTACCTATAGGTACCTATATACAGGCGTATAATTTATACTGTACAAATTGTAAACTTCGTGTGTGCTTTTGGATATTATAAAAATATAATATCAAATGATAAGTAGGTACAGTATACACAATTCATGAGGACATTCAATATTCTTAAAAGCAACATAAGTTTTTTACATTCATATAAATTATATTATTTTCATTGTTCTTATCATTAGTACGTTACGAAAACAATTTTTTATAAGCCAAATTACGTATTAAACTTATTCATTAAGATACATATCTTTTATACTCTCAAATTACCTTCCCCTCAAAATAAAAAATAAAAAATTATTTGCTGGCCTTGGTACTTATTATTATTCATCAATAAGGGTAGGATGGACTGGTATACTTACAATTTGGTATACATAGTATACATTAAAATATATTTAAGCCGAGTGTGTAAGTGTGGCGGGTTGGGTCAGAGTTTGGATTTTGATAAATAAATAATTTTTCCCTTAAGTTTTTACCAAGATGTACCACTTCCTTACCTAATTTTTGTGAGTAAAACATTTAATATGATAATTATATTTAAACTGAGTACTGACACGACCTTCTAACAAGATGTGCATAATACATTCGTATAGGTACAATGTACACTGCTACGGATCGTGTAATGTGCTATTTTGCCATTTTGGTGTACAGTGTTTTAAAAATAAATCAGTTGATATAATTGTGGATCTCGTAGGGTAATTTAGCTACCTTGTATGTGTGAGATTTTTTTTAATATGATATAATTAAACTGATCTCGTAACGAATGTCGAAAAATAAATCACTTGATATTATGTGGATCTCGCAGAGTACTTTGGTTTTGGATGTGACGATGGGGTCTAAGACCCCCCACCATTTTTCTTAGGACATAACGTAGGTACTTTAATTTTGGAATGTGAGCATGGGTGCTTATAATTATCATTGGTAAAAGTCGATTCCTGTAGATTTCAAAAACTGTTAACGATTTATTACTTTTATTACATTAACTATACGTCTTGTGTAATTTTTTCTAGTAGGTTTGTGTAGTTCAAAGGCGATATCTCGCTTAGACATTTGGAATACGTTTTATGTATTCAGCTTCACGTAATTCTTCGAAAATCGACAGTATTTCGTTAGAAACACCTGTATTACCAGCAGCTTTTGATGCTAATAGTAGCTTTCAACGAGAAATCAATTCATTTGGATCGTTCCAATATTGAAGTGTATGTTTCTGTAATTGTACAGATAGTCCACTACCAGATGGAAATAATCTCGTGATTATATCTCTATATTTATTACCGCCTTTTTTAATTTGTTTGCTGTCAGACGTTAAATGAGCTGATGTTTGAATTAATATAGATTTATATGTTTTTAAATCGTTTTCGGTATATAATTTCAAAGCTTTCGAAAATATTAAACTACAGAGACCTTGTGTTAACAGGTATGTAGTATCATCAACAATTTTTGTATTTCCGACAAGTTTGATTTCTTTTTTACCTAGACGTACTGTTTTATTAGGCTGTAATTTAGGACCATACGTCTTGTCTATGCTATATGAATCTAATAATTCATTTATTTGATAAAAATGTAAATCTTCAGTGTTGTTTGTATGAATATTTTTATCCAAAGTAGAATTTTTTATTTCGTTTAATAGTTCGATAATCGGTTTAAATGTTCCTGTTACTAACGATTGAATTTCGGCTTTTCCTTCTTTTAATGCAATATATTTTCGTTTAATGTTTTCTTTTGCTTTTATCAATTCTTCGAGTACTTCACCACAGATGTTTTTTTAAAAAACGTAAGTTTATATAATAACAAACGTATCGAAGCCGTAACGATAACGACCATTATCACATTCGCAGTCTTTGTTTATTATGATAAAGTTGAATCCCCCCTTACGCCAACACGACGTACAGAAATCTTTAAATCCTGTATACGACATGTCACCAGAGCAATGCTCCATGTAAACATGTTTTAAATTAGTTTCAACTTGTTTAAATAAAACGATAAGGTTAGTGTTATCACGCGAAAGTTGTTTTGGTACTCTTGAATAACTCTGAGCTAGATAGCAAACATCTATAAAATTATGCCTTCCCCTCGCAAAGATTGATCTACATACTCCTTGCCACTCTGTTAAAATATCGTCTAGAATAAACACAGAATTTGGTAGGGCTTTCTCAAGTTCAATAACTTGTTCGTTTTCGTAGAACGTAAATAATTGTATTCCTTCGATATCTGATAAGATATTACTCAACATTTTATATTTCGGTTGATCCAGAGTTTTCGAATATATGTGAACGTTGTGAAATCTTATTCCATTTATATTAGTTAATAATGTATACATTAAATTCGTTTTTCCACAGCCAGATGGACCCACAATAAGTGCGCGCATCGTATTAGGTAGAAGCGGACCGTGTCTATAGTTTGAAACGACGTAGGCGGGTCTACGTTCTCAACTGTAAGCTCGGTTTCTTGTTTAATGAATTTCATTTTGATATAAATATGTATGTTGTGAATAGAATGTCATCAGAAGACAATGTCACTCGCTCGAAGAATCAACAAGAATAAAGGTGGCGGGCTTATTAACACGCTTATAAACAAATTACCGGTCGAGCTGCACGTACCTGGTATATATATATATATATTTGTTATTATAGTTTAAAAAAAAAAATGTTTTATTTTTATTTTTTAAGGTTATCAATATTGTGGACCTGGTACAAAATTGAATGAACGATTAGCTCGTGGTGATAAAGGTATAAACCCGTTTGACACTGCGTGTAGAGAGCACGATATCGCATACGAACGTAGTAACTCTATCGTCTACCGTAACGATCATATATTAGAACAACAAGCCTGGGAAAGGTTCAAGTCAAAAGATTCTAGTTTAAAAGAAAAAGCTGTATCTTGGGGTGTGACTACCGTCATGAAGGCAAAACGTAAAGTTGGTGGTGGTTGTGGATTTAATGCCGTAGTTAAAGCATTTAAAAACGTTTTAAAGAAAAATGCCGGTGAAAAAAATTTAATGAAATTAACAAAAAAATGTGTAGCCGTCGCACGAAAAACATTTAAATCGACAAAGACAAAAGTTTCGAGAATAGTAAACATACCGAAAAAAGGTGGTGTATTACCACTTATACCGATTTTCGCCGGTCTCTCGGCTTTGGGAGCTCTAACTGGCGGTGTTGCCAACGTTGTTAAGGTAGCCAATGAATTTAGGAGGAACGTTCCATCACATTTGGGAAATGGATTATACCTGACACCGCATAAAAACAACTCGTACAAAGTAGGAGGTGGTCTATACATCACACATTCACACCATATAAAAATGGTGGTGGGAGAGTAAAAACGAAAAAAAACTAATATCTACGTTACCCAAGAGAGCGTTGTACGATTTCAAACTTATAAAAATCGCGCGCTCGTTGAAAATACCACATTTCATTGGCGTGTTTACTAGAGATAAGTTACCCGTTCGTCCTAAGCGATTTGAATCAGCGATTTTTAACTTGGAAACGGTAAACGGTACATTTACGCATTGTGTAGCGTATAAAAAAATCGGAAAAAAAGTAAAATATTACGACAGTTTTGGAAATTTACCACCTCCGCTAGAAGTACAGAAATATTTTCAAGGATGCGATATTTATTACAATTATAACATAGAGCAGAGATTTAATACATCAAACTGTGGGCACTTATGTATACAATTTTTATCATGTACACGATAACGTTAAACGGGAACTCGAGTGAATTGTCATGCAACATTTTTCCACCCATAGAAGTAGAAAATGCAGCACAAAATGTCTTTTGAGCTTGGTAACAAAAAATTCAATTCCAAACATTGAACCTGGCTGTAATAGTATAGGTTTTTGCCATATGTTTGGAGTAAATGATAACATAACTATACCTACTGGAATGTATGAGTTGGAGGATTTAGAGTATGTTATAAACAAATTGAAGCCCGACTATATAACTTTTTTCGAATTAAAATCAGATAGTATCACCTTAAAGTGTAAAATTTCATGTAGCCATGAAACAGACTTTTCAATCGAGAACAGTATAGCAACATTATTAGGATTTAGAAATGTTGTATACACTACCGGTAATATACATGAATCTGAAAATACAGTCAACATAATGAAAACAAACTGTATAAAAATAGAGTGTAACTTAATAACCGATTCATTTTGTGACGGATCGCCGAGCCAGACTATACAGTATACAATACACGAATTTTATCCGACTGTTGCTGTGGGTTATAAAATTGTTGAAGTGCCTAGACATATAGTTTTTTATGGTCTTAAAACTTGTTTTGTGTATTTATTAGATTATTTTTTTTTTTTGTATGCTAGTTTTTGTGGTGCCAATAATTTGTGTATTTATTATTATTATTATTTAGGTATTTGTTGCTAACAGAGTAGCACAAATAATTGACCTCACCAGTCCAACGCAATGGATGCATGTTCTCACCAACAGCAATCCTGCTGACATAATAAATAACCAGAGGAATTGACGTTCAATCGCTCAGTACTCACCAATTGTGGTGGAACGGCCCCTCGTGGTTAAGCCAAGATAGAAAATACTGGCCGGAGTGTCCTCTGTTGACTGATGAAGTTCTTGAAGCCCGACAAGTCAAACTTGTTCTTTCTACCGTTCTGCCTACTACTACCTTGCTTGATGAATACTCTGATTTCATGCGCTTAATTCGCATCACAGCATGGATATTAAGATTTAAATCAAACTCTAGTATTCCCTCGGCAAGATGCTATCTCAGGAAGAAGGGCCCATTGACTATGGTTGAATTATCAAATGCTAAAACAACCTGGTTACTTTACGCTCAAAGGCATGCCTTCCATGATGATTTAGACAGGTTAAGTAAAAATCAGCAACTATCTAAGCAAAGTCAGTTAATAAAGTTACATCCTTTTATTGATAGCTCTGGCTAATACGTGTAGGTGGTCGTTTGTCTCAGTCAAACTTATCAGACAGTATGAAGATTCCTATTGTACTGCCATCAAAGTCCAGACTCACTCGCTTATTGTTTGAATATGAGCACAAACGTTTGTTACACGTCGGACCACAAGCATTGCTAGCTCATACTCAAGGCACCTTCTGGCCAATAAGGGGAAGGATAATTCCAAAAAGTGTAGTGAATAATTGTCTCATATGTTACAAAACCAAACCTACTCTACAAGCACCATTGATGGCCCCACTTCCTCGAGCTAGAGTTACTATGGAACGGCCCTTTGCTAGAACAGGAGTAGATTTCTGTGGCCCCATACAGATTCGATGTGGCATACGAAAGGTCCAGTCTATTAAAGGCTATATTGCAGTATTTGTTTGTTTTGTTACCAGAGCTATACACTTAGAACTCGTTAGCGACTTAACAACAAGTGCTTTCATGGCTGCTCTCTTCCGGTTCATGTCCCGACGCAGACAGTGCGCCCACATGTACAGTGACAATGGCACCAATTTGGTTGGTGCAGACCTTATCTTATACCTTATCTAGTTAGCTCCTTAGCTAACTTCATATTTTAAGATTATATCTGGTAAGCGTTCAATTCAAGAAAGCGTAGCAGATAATGGCATACAATGGCATTTCATACCTCCAGCTGCACCCCACTTTGGTGGATTGTGGGAGGCAGCGGTAAAATCTACAAAGGCTCACTTAATAAAAATGTCAGGTAGCGCGCTTCTCAACTTTGAAGAAATGGCTACACTTCTATGTAGAATTGAATCTGTACTCAACAGTCGTCCATTGACTCCAGCATCTAATTCTCCGTCAGACTACACTGCGCTAACACCAGCACATTTTCTAGTCGGTGGAAATCTCCTGCTACCTCTTGAACCTGACTGTTCAGAGGTTCCTCGCAACAAGCTGCAACGTTGGAAATTGGTTTGCAGAATGGCTCAAGGTTTCTGGAGACGCTGAAGTAAGGAATACTTGCCTCAGCTACAAGTCCGTGGAAAGTGGACCAAGCCTAGTCGCAAGATCAAAATTGGGGACCTGGAAATCCTAAAAACAGAAAATCTGGCCTCCATGAAATGGAACATGGTTCGTGTGGTAGACCTTCATCCTGGTGCTGATGGTATTGTTCGTGTTGTGTCAGTCCAAGCTTCTAATGGTTCAGTCATCAAGCGACCAGTTGTCAAGATTGCACTCGTTCCTGGGCCTGAAGAAGAAGCTGAAGAGGACCTGGTTTCTAATTAATTTTTTTTTTTTCTTTATATATATTTTTTTTTTTGCCTGTTTGTGGACTTTACTCAAGTTTATATTCTTGAAAGGCTTGCTCCTTTCAGGGGGGGAGAATGTTTTGTGTATTTATTAGATTATTTTTTTTTTGTATGCTAGTTTTTGTGGTGCCAATAATTTGTGTATTTATTATTGCCGTTGTGTTGGCAGCACTTAGTTGTTATCGAAAGCGGCGATGGTGCTTACATAATTATTGGCCATATTTGTTATTCTCGTTATGTTAAATTACTTACTTCTTTTTCGTCCGTCGTTAGGGCAAGGCCTTTGTTCTTGGTGATAATTACCCAATAAATTTTGCATCGCATTATTACGCAACAGCCTTTTGTTTTGTCGTGCCGTGTCTAGTGATTTTTTTTATATTGTGGTTTGCTGTGATAGACTCTGGTTTTCTTGTTTATATTGTCTGGTAATTATGGTTCGGCAACTCTAATTTGAATATTTATTAATTGTTGTTATTATTAGCCTAGGGTTGTCACTTTACCAGCAATAGGACAACTTTGACACTTAGTGTCTGTTGGTCCAGCATTTGTGAATTGTACGTAGTTCGTTTGTTTGCTAGCTGTTTTGTGTCGGTACCAGTTGTTCTATGTGGTCACGTAAGTGAATTATACGTTGTAATTGTGTGAGCTGCAGCTCAGTATTTGAATTTTAAGTATTTTGGTTACATCACATTATTGTTATTATAGTTATTTTGCTTACAAGGACCACCTGAAGGCATTATTATTATTATTGATTTATTTATTATATACAGTATGTCCCATAAGTCCCGTATCACCCTTAAAATCTCCACGGAAAATCAATATATTTAAAAGCGGATTTTTTTACAATACTAAGTATGGAAATTCTGATTGAATGGCATAAAATTCAATTTTTTTAAAAAAAAAATTCAAAAATTCAAAAAAAATTTTTTTATGCATTTCAGA